>JUFY01034649.1:8853-36035 GCA_001855655.1 Leptopilina clavipes
TTTATTACCAGGTATTACCATTATTACCAAGTATTACCAAGTATTACCAGATATTACCAAGTATTACCAAGTAAATACCAAGTATTACCTGGTATTAACCAGGTATTACTAAGTATTACTAAGTAAATACCAAGTATTACCAAGTATTACTAGGTATTACCTGGTATTACCTGGTATTAACCAGGTATTACTAAGTATTACCAAGTAAATACCAAGTATTACCTGGTATTAACCAGGCATTACTAAGTATTACTAAGTATTACTAAGTAAATATCAAGTATTACCAAGTATTACTAGGTATTACCTGGTATTACCTGGTATTAACCAGGTATTACCAATTATTACTAACTATTATCAGGTATTACTAAGTATTACCAAGTATTACCGCGAGTATTACCGAGTATTACCAGGAGAGTGTACACTTGACTCCCTGAGTAAATTCCCCCTCGCCTAAAACCTAAATATATATAAAATCGAATGGACAATTTAATATTGATTCGATTTAGAAAATTTATTTACGGAAAAAAAATCTTTCTCTGGAACAGCGATAAGTATCTCTGGAATAGCGAAATGTTTCTATATAATAGCGAAAAGTTTCGCTGTTCCAGATAAAGATTTTTCTTCCGTGATTCAATATAAATATTTTAAATATTTAATTTTCTTCTTGTATTTATGTTATACTGATTCGATCATATCCGAAAATCATCACTGCGAAATTAAATTTTCGCACAAAATATTCAATTTACGGAATTATTGGAATTTTAATAAAATGCAATAATAAAATACAATCTTGATGTCGGGTTGGTTCTTGGATGACAAAAATTGGAAGGGGAAAAACGAATAAAGAAACCAGATACAGGAAATGAAATCGCAGCACGTGCTAAAAGTTGAACTATAAAGGTTTTTGACATTATTAATGAAATTTTAGTGGCGTTTTGAAAAATATCTGCCATTTGGGATTTTCTCATTAGAGAAAAAGAATGTTAGAAGTGGCTTTTCTTAGTGTGTTTAGAATTTTTTTTAAGTGCGTTGCGACTGTAACTTAAATCAAGTAAAAGAAAAATATACGCTTCGAATTTGATTTTGATTTTGACCTCAATATTAACTTTTACGTTTGAATTTCAAGTGTAATTTACACAGAAAATCGAAGTTAAAATCTTAATCAAAATTAAAATTAAATTTCAAGTCAAACTCATAATTAAAATTGCATGTAAAATAAAAGTCAAAATGAAAATCGAAGTTAAAACCAATGTCAAAATTGATTTTAACTTTAAATTTTCGACTTTAAGTTCAAATCTTACATTGATTTTTCAATTTTAAATCCGATTTTAACTTTGATTTGAATTTTAATTTCGAATTAAACTTTGATTATAATTTTGACTTTGATTTAACTTTGATTTTTAAATTTAACTTCTGATTTAACGTGATTATGCAATTTTGACTTCGATTTTAACATTTTGACTTATAATTTAATTTCATTTTACGATTTCAACTACAGATTTAATTTTGATTTTGCAATTTTACCTTCCAATTAAATTTTGATTATGATTTTGACTCCAAATTTTACGATTGTGATTTATATTTTAATTTGGCTTCGAATTTAAATTTAATTATGATTTTGACTTCGGTTTTAACTTTGATTTTAACTTCGGTTTCAACTTTGATTTCAACTTCGGATTTAACTTTGATTTTTGCAAATTCAACATCGATTTTAACTTTGAGTTTAATTTTAATTTCGAATTTTGATTATGATTTTGAATTCGAATTCAACTTTGATTCGGATTTTGACTTTGGATTTAATTCCGAATTTGCAATTTTAATTTCGAATTAAACTTTGATTTTGATTTCGATTTTAACTTATGATTTAACTTTGATTTTGCAATTTTAACTTTGAGTTTAAATTTAATTTCGAAATTACACTTTGATTATGATTTTGAATTCGAATTCAACTTTGATTCGGATTTTGACTTTGGATTTAATTTAAAATTTGCAATTTTAATTTCGAATTAAACTTTGATTTTGATTTCGATTTTAACTTATGATTTAACTTTGATTTTGCAATTTTAACTTTGAGTTTAATTTTAATTTCCAAATTACAATTTGATTATGATTTTGACTTTGATTTTAACTTTGATTTTTAAATTTTAACTTTGGATTTAACTTGATTTTGCAATTTTAAATTCGGATTTAACTTGATTTGCAATTTTAACTTCGAACGAAACTTCGATTATGATTTTGACTCCAATTTTAACCATTTTTGGATTTAAACTTCAAATTTTACTTTGATATTAATTTTTACATCAATTTAACTTCAATTTTAACTTCGATTTTCATTTTGCCTTATGTTTCAACTCCAATTTCAACTATGATTTTGATTTCCTCTTAATGGCATGCCAAAGTCGTTTTGATTTTTCCATTGCAGCTCAATAGAATAATCGCAACGACTTTGACATGCCCTTAAAATTTAATTTTGATTTTGACTTTTAGTTTCGATTTCCTATGAAAATAAAATTTAAAATAAAAATAAAATTACACATTGCACCCCTTGGACAATATTAACCCAATCTAATTTCGGCATTAGTTTTACTTATTTCTCCAGTAGTTCATTAAATTCTAAAACTAAAATGACTCTCCCATATTTTGACCCAATTTACCACAAATGTATCTTCATTATTATACCAAAGGAACAGACACGTTTGCCGAGAAATAATTTATGTAAACTTGTTTTTGCCTATACCATTTTGTATTTACATTTCCAACAATATAGTGTTTTGGATTATCACTGTATTTGAAAAAAGGTCGAATGTGACATGTTTCCTTTCACCCCCTTTTAGGGGGTGAAATTTTACGACATTTTCCTTGGGTGAAAGAATAAAGCTCGCGCGCGTATAGTTTCTGGTGCACACGTGCGGTTCACAAGTGAACATATCGAGAGGTCGTTTCAAGAAAAATTCTCATATATTCCCTTTGGACTTCCTCCAGTTTCAGGGTGTCCCATATCCCAAGTCAGAAGGGAAGTGGGTTGTACAGGGAGTGTCGGAATAGCGCCAGTAAATAATCGAGGGTAGAAAAGACGTTTTTCTTGTTCTCCATTACATATATATTTGTGTGTATGTTGAGTCAGAGAGTCGCGTGGGCGTCTGTGGGTGGGTTATGTTGCCAAAGAATCTCTATTCTATTAGCTACGTGGACAAATATTATTTTTAGATATACTAGCTCCCAGGAGAGAAGATTTTTTGCATCGGGGGAAAAAAAGACCTCCCGTTAGAATTTTTCCTTATCTTCGAAAGTGAATCTTCATTTTTCACCCCGCAAGGAATGTATTTTTTTGAGAGAATTTTTATTTGACCCAATTCAGTAAATTTAATTTAATTTAATACTAATTTAGTAATTCAATTGTACTTTAATAACAATTCAATAATTTAATTCACTTAAGATGGAAAATATTCGGAAATAATGCGTTTGGTAAAAAAAAAAATACATTTCGCTGCTTCTTTATTAAGATGAAAAATTTCGTTTCCTGTTTTCCACGACTTGCGTCATTGAAATGCTCGAATGATCTCTTTTTTTCGTCTATGGGGAAAAATATCCTTCCAATTGTATAATGCTTGTTATTACGGCATTACGGATATCAAATGTCCTTCTTCTTCTTCTTCTTTTTTGGTAGTCGGTAAAGGCCACGAGACCCACGGTGGTAAAAAAAATTAAGTTTAGCGCACAATGCAGAAGAGCCAGGGCTTGCACAGTTCCGCCCACTTCCGGGCTTTGAATGCATCATCCTCTCTCTTAACTAACCCTCAGAAGTGAATCCACGTGAAACGATGAGACATGTCCTTTCGATGCTGCGCTCCTTTATTCTTATTCTTTCTCTTCAGTCACAACGAAACGGGTACTTGGAATTCATGGCGAATGCCTATCACACTTGATCAAAAAATTTGACAGGGATGAGATCGTGTGTCTTGGAATAGAAAAACACTTCTATTTAAAGTGGAGCGAAAAACGATTTTTACCCTCTTAAATATATATAAATTTTGTTAACAAATTATCAGTGACTGTTTTGATTACAATTTAGAGGAAGTAATTAATATTCATTTTGTATTATTTTCTCCCTTGGATTAATAATTTGGGATAATAATTTAAATCTTGAAAGATTGATTAATGGTAACCTAGAGGGGATTATAAAAGGAATATATTATTTTTATTGTGTAAATTTCCGAGGAAAGTCAATTTGTAGCGGTAGTGGTGAATTATATTATTATATAGGTTCGATGAATGAGAGCGGGGTTCGTTCGCAAAAAGGACTATCAGAGTTTGATTATAAATGAAATTGCGGTAGGGCGATTTCGAGGTGGAAGATTAGGCTGAGGTTTCTTATTTGAATTGCAATTCAAAGCTTTTTATTTTCTTTTTGCTTATTCGTAGATATTAGTTTTATCTATATAGCTTCAAGATGGTAATATTTCAATCCCAAACAAGTGCGTAGGCTTTCGTTTCTTTTTTTCTTCAAATTCTATTTTTAGCTTTCGGTTACATTTTACAGAAAAAAAAACTTTTTTTTTCTCTTGTTGCAATTTTTTATTTTTGTTAACAATGAAGAAGTTTACAAATTTTAATGGGTCGGTATCATTTTTACACAAATTTGCCTTGTTCAACCAGAGGGTTATTGTTATTTTGTCCGCCTTCTCAAATTACGAATGTTATTTTGTTCACCTTTGAACAACAAAATTGTTATTTTGTTTTCAACTTCATAAATTTTTCTCTGCCTTTTGTTATTTTGTCTGCCAAAAAATTAATGACTTTATAAAAACTACAAAAAATGTTTGTTTATTACGTAAAATAGTCAAAAATAATGTTTTACGTGTTTTAAAAAAAGATTAAAAATTTTAAACTGTCAAGACTTGAGAAGGAAGCGATAAACGCAAAATGGAGATATATCTGAATAAATAATATAAAATAAGAATGATAGCGTTGTGGAGAGTCGTAAAAGAGTGACATTTTAGCTATATACAAGGAGAAGAGTGTATGTATAATTATGCAGATATTGTGACAAGGACATTGTTCGTCTGACAAAATATAGATGGTTTTATTCGTCTGGTTGGCTTACTTTTAATGCTCCACTAATACTGGACCAGATTATCTCTGAAACTCATTCCGAAACCCGTTTCTTTCCGCCTCAACTCGTGAATGGCATCCCACTGGGCCACTCATTGCTAAAATCCAAAACCAAATTAAACCCGCAAGATTCAAAGGTAGAGATTTTCTTTGATTCGCACAAAAAAAAAGAGAGAGAAAGAGAGAGAGAGAGATCTTTGCAATTGCATTGTTGCTATGACAACAATAGACGAATACTCCAATTTAAGAGAGCTATGTCAATTTTCAAACTCTTAAGCTTTTAACATTTTAATACCATTTTTTGTGCATTTTATTTTGCATCCTCCACTTTAGTTTAAAAAATATTTTTCAGCTAGGATTTAGAATTTCTTTATTTTGTCCCAGGAAAATCGTGAGAACTAGAATTATAATACAAATACTATTATTAAAAAAATACGAGTGGGAATTCTACTAGTAAAAATAGTGTACCCTTGACTCCCTCTTCCACTTATTACCATTATTACTAAGTATTACCAAGTATTACCAGGGATTACTATAAGAATTACCAAGTATTACCAAGTATTACCAAGTATTACCAAGTATTATCAAGTATTACCAAGTATTATCAAGTATTACCAAGTATTACTATAAGTATTACCAAGTATTACTAAGTATTACCAAGTATTACTAAGTATTACCAACTATTACTAAGTATTAACAGGTATTACTATAAGAATTACCAAGTATTACCAAGTATTATCAAGTATCACCAAGTATTATCAAGTATTATCAAGTATTACCAAGTATTACCAAGTATTACCAAATATTACCAAGTATTACCAAGTATTATCAAGTATTACCAAGTATTACCAAGTATTACCAAGTATTACCAAGTATTACCAAGTATTACCAGAAGAGTGTACACTTGACTCCCTGAGTAAATTCCCCCTCGAGAAAATAGTTACACAAAAATAATATACAAAATTAAAACAATTTTAAAAGAATTTTTTCAAAAATATTTTTTAAATTATAATAAAAGAGAGAGAGAGAGATCTTTGCAATTGCATTGTTGCTATGACAACAATAGAAGAATGCTCCAATTTAAGAGAGCTATGTCAATTTAAACTCTCTCTCTCTCTTAAAATTATAATAAATAAATATAATAAATAATAAATTATAATAAATAAATATAATAAATAATAAATTATAATAAATCAACTGTGTATAAATTTTAATTTTTTTGTATCAAAAGAAATCACTGTGGAAAATAAATGAACAATGATTGTAATAAATTCGTGATTAATTGACATTTTTTCCTGTATATTATCTTCATTATTTATTGAGTTCATAAATAATAAATGAGGATATATTTAAATGAGTGTAAAATTAAACTGTGTGCTTCCCCTTTAAGCTAAGAGTGAATACATATATAAGAAGTATTTCTCAATAGAGTTTATCAGTTAAGTGAAACAAAATGTATCGTTCACTCGTTATTTTTGTTATTGTCTTAGTACTTAGCAGTTTTCTCGCTGATAATGTTAGCGCATGTTTGAAATATAGAATGAGATGTAGAGATGATGCTGAATGTTGTTCTCGTTCATGTTCACTCAGTAAGTTTATTTACAAAAAAAAAAATTTATCTAAAATAATATATGTATTTATAAATCTCAAGTGAACAAATTTTAGAAAAATCAATTTTTCAAAATTTGTTGTCTAAATTGCAAAATATTTTGCAAAATTTTGCAAAATATCTTGTGACAATTCATTTTTGAAAACTACAAAATATTTTGCAAAATCTTTTTTGAAAATTTATTTTCCAAAACTAACAAATATTTTAAAAAATCTCTTGAAAATGTGACTTTAGCAGAATAAAAATCAAAGTTAAAATCCAAGAGATTATAAAAGGCTGAATACTTACAAACATTATTATTAATTAAAATAATTATCTATTGTAGAACCTTTAGTTCCTGGATGGACCTGTGATTAATAATTATCTCAGTGGGTCAATTGAATCGAATCTTCTTAGGAATTAAGTAGAGATTAAAATTCCGTCAGCAATAATAATGTAAAATAATCCTTATCAACTGCGTAATAAAGTATAAATTTTTTTATAAGTACTTCAATTTTGTGAAATTTTTTTCGAAAAAATTCGCCAAGGAATAATTTTTGAATGAAAAATGTTTCATCTGCGGTAAAATTGTAAAAAGGGAGAGAGGAACTTATTAATGACAATGTTATTAAATACCGCAAAGCACATTAATTAGATTAAATGATACAACAACGGAATTACGAGGCAACTTCTGTCGGATTTTAACACGGTATTTGTGGAATGACACGCCAATCATCTTGGGCAGATGTTAAAGTCAATCGTCAGCATTCCGCGGCTTATGCCTCACAACGTATGAGGCAATGATTTGCAATGGTTGATGGCGTATACACGAGCATCAAACGAATCATTTGGTCAAATCAAAATTCTCGCACGGATGCCATTTTTCGTCACGTGTTTTGTATATGCCATACACGAGATAAGTTTGACCTCGTTGTATATATAAATCTCAGAACTTGAACTCTCGCGAATAAAGTTTTGTTGTTTTCTGAGAAATATTCGTAGCATGACTGGTGCAAAAGAAAGTCGAAACACGCGAGTTGACTGCATGTATAATGAAACACAAGGTTTTTCCCCGTATCGTCGTCATTCGCCGCGATAAAGAGAGGCATCGAATGCCATTTATTCATTAAAAGATAATTCCAAGTTGAAATTATTTTTCAATATATACACATTGAATTTTTTTTTACCTTTTTCCTTTATTTGTTGACGAAAATTTGCTCTGTTGCAAACAGTGTTTAAATTCAACTTCTCTATTTGTTTTAAAAAAATTTTGAAGAATAATTTAATTTTTGTATACAAAAATATACGATTCTTTTGTTCTTGCGCCTGAATTAGGCAAACCGGTCGTCCTTTGCCGCATCCTGGCCTGCACTGAAAGATTCTCGAATCGTGTTTTCTTCTCGTCAACATCCTTTTATCACCCAAGTGATAAAATTAACAGAAAAATGATAATTATATTAAAAAATAAAGTGACAAAATTTAATGTAAAGATGAATGTTCAGGAATCTAGTCGCAAGTAGTAAAGGTTTTAACTATGTCAGACGAATTTTTTTTTTTTTTTTTTTAAAGAGAAAATAAATTTCAACTTTTACTGCACTTTATAATTTTATATACAAACTTTTTCCTGACGTATAATAGTTGCGTTTATTTCAATTTCACTATTGTATTCATTCACCATCAAGTTTTCAAGAACGTGTGTCCCTCTAAATTCCGCGCATCCTTTTTATTCAAAGTACCACAAGAGTTTGCCTCAAGACAATTTAACATTGTAAAAGACCGCCTCACAACGCTCAAGTATATGTAATAAAAAAGTTAAAATTGCCCTACGTACAAATGATGTGCTGCGTGTTTGGAATCGAGCGCTCCGAAAGAAGCAACAACACTGAAAAGTATATTTTTGCCGCTCACGATTATAAGGTACAGATTTCAGTTTGCCGGGTCTCTGAATAAAAGAAAAGGGAACCGACATATAAATATTTAAAATAAACATATCAATGCAAGAAAACAAACTCGTAAGCACGTTAATCGCAAATGTCCTGTGTACAAATTTTATACTGTATTTTTACCGCAATATAAAGTGTCCACTCGTATTGAATGTCGAGCAAAAAGTAGAATTGTCGAAATAAAAAACTTGACCCTTTATGAGAAATATCGAATTTTAATGCGCAAAACTGCCAGAGAGTCATTTCTTGTATGAATCCTTTTATAACTACGGCAAATTATACTCATCGATTAACAAATTGGCAAAAAATAGAGCACTCCTTCAAATTAGTAACAATTTTTAAATTTATGAGTCGAATTTATAAATACTTATTATTAAATCGACCGTTTTTGTAGCATTTCCTCTTTAATCTACTTTTTAATGTTAGTATCTTGTAGTTCCACCCTCTTTATATTATGTGAGTATTGTACCTCTACTCCCGCCTCTAGTCACTTTTTACCCCGCCCTCTTGGTATATTATGACTTCGACTCCGCCCAGTTTGTATATATTGTTTACTATTTTAATCTATAGCTCAGCTTCTATGGTCTACTTCAGATGATTCCTAAGCCTGCCTTCTTTGCATACTATGACTTCTAACCCCGCCCTCTTAGTATAATGTTTACTTCTTTTATCTCTAGCTCTGTCTTAATTACCAACTATAAATGATTTTTATCTCTGTCCTCTTTGCAAACTATGATTTCTAATCCAGCCTCTTACCATATTATTAACTTTTTCATCTATTTCTTTGCACTAACACCCACTCCAGTTGCTTAAACCCCGCCTTAATTCTTTACTTCCGCCTCTTTGTTCTTTTTGGCTCCTCCCTCTTTCCGTACTATGACTGCTAACCCCGCCCCTTTATATGTAATTTACTTTTTATATCTATAACTCCGCCTCTATTCCCCACTCTTTACATACTACGAATTCTAATCCTGCCCTCTTAGTACATTATTTACTTTTTCTATCTATAGCTCCGCCTCTATTCCCCACTTTTACATACTACGAATTCTAATCCTGCCCTCTTAGTACATTATTTACTTTTTCTATCTATAGCTCCGCCTCTATTCCCCACTTTTACATACTACGAATTCTAATCCTGCCCTCTTAGTACATTATTTACTTTTTCTATCTATAGCTCCGCCTTTATTCCCAACTCCAAATGGTTTTTAGCCTTGCCCTCTTTGCAAACTATGATTTCTAATCCCTCCCTTTTAGTAAATTATTTTTTTTTTCATCTATTGCTTCGCCTGTAACACCCACTCTAGTTGCTTAAACTCCGCCCTAATTTAAGCTCCACCCTCAAATTTCCGCCTCTTCGTTCTTTTTGGCTCCTCCTTCTTTGCATGCTATGACTATTTTTGCTTCTAAGTTAAACTCCGCTATAATTAACTACTTTTGCCTCTTTGATCTTCTTGACTCCTCCCTGTTTGTATACCATTTACTGTCCCTAACTAAAGCTCCGCCTTTGTTTCCCACTCCAGCTTAAGTCCGCCCTGTTTTTATAATTTCCACTCTATTTATCTTCAGTCCCACCTCTATTCCATACTCCAGCTACTTCTTAACTCTTTGTATACAATTTGCTCTCTATTCCACTTTTTTATTTATTTACCTTTGTTTACAGCTCCTCCTTTATAATCTCCTACAACTAATTTTTAACTCCGCCCTCTTTGTATACCTGGTACTTTCTGTTTATCCCTCCCTTTTTACCACTTATAATTACAACTACGCTCCTAGTTCCTTTCCTAACTATATTCAAACACTTACCTTTTTTTATACAAAAAACTTTTTCTATCTTTACCTACGAACTTGATGAATATTTTTTTCCCAATCAGATGTTTAATTCATCAAAAATCAACTCGAGGAGAAAAAAGTTCGTTTCTTTATGTCTCAGTAGAAATTTAATTTCTACAATATCAAAATAATTTTTTTTTAAACGGAGTTGAAAATAAATTGGATAAAATTCGTCAAATCGATACATCAACTTTGGGCAAATATGAAGCATTAACCAAAGAATACGGGAAGAATTAATGTTATCTGCTCATAGGACGCATATATCTTGACACACGTCGACTGAGTCTTGCTGTACAATAACCGTTTTCTCGTATAACCTATGAACCTGATTCTCTGATTTGGCATAGGGTGAGAAAGCGAAGCTCTTAGAAAATCGTTCGACGCAAATGATTTAGCGACTGGAAGGATTAGCTATGAAATTCACAAGAGGTTTAAGGAAGTCGCTTCTCTATGTATAGGATAGAAATACCAGCGACTTGCAAAATGAAACGAGTATTGGCACTCGTTCAAAGAGTGAACGCGAGGTTTCCGGCTCGTCGAATCGAAGAAACTTAATGTAACGTGAATCGCTCGATGTTCCATTCTAAAAGAAATTTCAAGAATAAATCGGTTGCTTCAAAAATTTCTAACTAGATTTAGAATGAAAAGAATAATCGAGTTCTTGTTTTTCTAGAGGGATATTTATATTACATAACTTTTCCCACTTCACTTCCTATTCGTTTCCTATCTAAAGAATTGAAAAAATTTTATATCCTTTGAATAAGTTAAACTAATAGATTTACAAATTTGGTAATTTTGTCACATGAGTATTTAATACACACATTTATAAATATAGGGAAAAAAAATTGTCATGGTGGGGAATTTTGAGATTTCTTAAAATGTAATTTAAATGTTAATTAACGAGCGAAATTAAAAGTAAATCAAATGAAATCACTTTCAGTGTAACGTTTGCAATTTCTCCTTTCGCGCACTCACACATGTGCAGAGAAATTGAGGGAACGTGAAAGTTAGAGGCGCAGGCGCAATGGATCTCTTTGCGCGTGCCTCTTTCACCTGTATATATACATCTGCGTGACCCTGTCCCTCCTTCCTCCCTGGGACTTAATACCTGTATCAGGGATCGTTATTCGTCGCGATCAAAATGCGAACGCGAGAATGCATTATCACAAAAGAGAACAGTATGCTTTCTCATAATTATATATGCATTAATTCATTACACGCTGCAGCAATGAGTATACGCAACTAAATCACTGCTTTATGTTCCGTTAATTATTGTCCACTTAGTGAAAAATTATTATCCACGTTTTATCATTAAAATTATCTTCGGTCGAGTAAACCAGGAACGGAAATAGTTATTGAAGGTTGAAAATTCGTTACGTACATATTAGAAATTAAATTAAAAGGATAATATTTTCTTTGGAAAGAAGATAATAGTATTTATTTATATACTCGTCTGTTGCTTAATACTAGCTTATAGAAGTGTCCCTGTAGAATTTTTTTTTACAAACAATTCGTTATTTATTGACTCCAGGAATTTTAATATTCCTTTATCAAAATCAAACGTATAGGCAAAAGATTAGGAAAAAAATGACAGATTCCAAGACAGTAATGCACAAATGTCGAATAATTGTGATAAATATTGGATCGGAGGATTTACCCACGCATTGAGAGAGTAAATATATGTATCAACGCCCCCTGAGGACTTGTGCAGTCCTTTAAGTCTGGCATGCAGGAGAAAGGATGCATCGCGAGACAGAGAATTGACTAAGAGAGATACTGAGGGGCCTTTTAAAAGAGAGAGTGAGAGAGAGAGGTGGGTAGGGGTAAAAAAGGCAGGTGTTTCCAGCGAGATCGTTCTCTCGCGTTTATGCGCGCACGTGCTTTATTGCTCGGGTCTCCTGAGCACATCTCAGTGACTCTGGTGCTCGTCAATCAGCAAAAGAACCGCTCTCCTTTCTCTCTCCCTCCTTTTGTCCCACTATTACTTCTGCCCACCTCTCCATCTCTCTCATTTCACTAGGGAAACAAGTATGAGACTATACGAGAGACGTATAATCATTACAAATTACAAATTATTGTCGGCCAGGGACGTAAATTACTTTTTAAATCTCGCACTCCCTGTTGGTCCATTTGATTTTCAATGTACAACTGAGAGAAATAAAAATTCTTAACGAGATTACCTTAATTTCGTATTCGTAAGGGGGAAAAGAGGCAAAATTTCATAAATATATCAAAGAATGTCTGAAAAAAATATTTATTTTTTTTGTAAATAAAAATAATAAAAATTCTCTTATTATTAATCAGTAATAATATACTGAAAAAATTGACTGTATTGTATTTTCTTCCTGCTAAAGAAAAAATCTTGGCAATCAGTTTGGTAAATTGCCCAATGTCCCGTGCAGTCCTGCGAGATCGAAGAGTGTCCTGTGCATGAATATAATTCAAAATAATTATAATCATAAGTTTTCCATGCAGGAGAGGTCACGGCCTCCGGTAGAAAAGAAGCAGGTGTCCAAAAGATCCTCTCTCTTTCTCTCTGTCTCTCCTTCTCTTGTGAGCTTCACCGATTCTGCATTCAGTCATGTGCACATGAGCCGTTACGTAAATCTCTGGTCCCTTCATCTTTTTGCTTTAACTTTTCCTTTCTCTCTATATCTTCCCCTTTCTTCCGACAAGTAGTCTTGTGCTTTTTTTGCGACTCCAAGATAACAAACACATCAAGATGCAAAAGTCTAACCGCATCACAAAGAATTTCAAAAAAGGCATAGTTTTTGGATTTTTTTTCAAAGAATGTTATATATTCTTTCCTTTTACAAATTTTCTCATTTAAATGTCTAAATTTTTTTGGACTTGATAAAATTTATAGTTGAACTTCTTTTCGTTTGAAGTGATCTTAATCTTTTCCTTAATTTTTAGAGTATAATTTTTATTTCATTGTTACATTACAAAAACCTGCTTTATTAGAAGATATAACTATAGTCTCTGTGTATAATAATTTACTCTCTTCATTTATAGCTCCGCCTCTATTCAGTACTTCTGTTGCTATTTGACTCCACCCTCTTTGTAAACGATTTAATGTTTTTATGTACAGTTCCGCCTCTATTTGCTACTCTAGCTACTTCTTAGTTCCGCCCTCTTGGTATACCGTTTTACTCTTTTCGTCCACAATTCCTCCTCTATTCCCACTTCTGCTGCTTTCAAACTCCGCCCTTTTTGTATACTATACACTGTTCCCATCTACAGTTCCGCCTCTTTTCTCTCTTTAGCCATGCCTCTATTCCCCTTCCTCTACTCTTAAACCACGCCCTCTTTGTATACGATTTACAGTTTCCGCCTATAGCTCCGCCTCTATCCCCTACTGCAACGAATACTTAAACCCTCCCCCTGCTTTTAAACCACGCCCTCTTTGTATACAATTTACTGTTTTCGCCTATGGCTCCGCCTCTTTTTTCTCTTTATACACGCCTCTATTTCCCTCCCCCTGCTTTTAAACCACGCCCTCTTTGTATACAATTTACTGTTTTCGCCTATGGCTCCGCCTCTTTTTTCTCTTTATACACGCCTCTATTTCCCTCCCCTGCTTTTAAACCACGCCCTCTTTGTATACAATTTACTGTTTTCGTCTATGGCTCCGCCTCTTTTCTCTCTTTATACACGCCTCTATTTCCCTCCCCCTGCTTTTAAACCACGCCCTCTTTGTATACCATTTACTGTTTCCGTCTATAGCTCCGTCTTTTTTCTCTCTTTAGCCACGCCTCTATTCCCCTCCCCCTGATTTAAACCACGCCCTCTTTGTATACTATTTACTGTGTTCGTCTATAGCTCCGTCATTTATCTCTACCTTTATCGCTAGATCTTTATTATTTTCATAAGATTTGATTCTTAAACCAGGGGAGCTTTTTAACCTTTGATGATTGCCATTAATCTTAAGTCTAGTGATTTATATGTGAAAAATTTCTAAAAGTTGTGAAAAAGTCATTCCGTCAGTAAATAGATAGGGAAGTTTAAAAAATGTCTGTTGAGAAAGATAAGAGACGAACCCTATAGGAATTGACATCCAACGGTGATCATTAATCAAGGCACATAATCCACAACGTAAAGCTCTCGTGATTGACTGATAGTCGAATAACGAATGCGGGTCCTTTCTTTTTGTTTTGACCTTCTTTAAAAGGACTCTCCTTATGTCAAGATTGGATTTAGTGATTTCTCAAATTATCTATACTTTTTCCTATTCCGCGAACTACATATTATTTCTCTTACCGTTTTCGAGATAACAGTTCGACGACTGAAAATTGGGTCTCACGATGATGGATTGTGACGAGACAAGCGTATATATACATATATACATGCATTATATATACATATATACAATTCATTGAAAATCGGTAGTTGAAACGTGCATGCAGTCTGTTCACATTAAGCGGCAGCCTCACGGTAGTAATAATGACTGTCGTATATACGAGAAAGTATAACCAGCTGCAGATCGAGCGCATCGTTGACTTTGATTCACGATTACGCTGGACTCTGAAAAGCCTTTACTGCCTTCCTCACTGCATGTTCGTGTCGCCGGTCGTTAAAGTAATTTTAATTTATCCGCCTCGTTGAGTTTAGCGACGAAACACTGCCAATGACATTTGCTAGAGACTGTAAACAGAAGGGGGCATAATTATTTCTGAGGTGTTACAACTTTTCTTCACTCAACATCCAAACAAGACCGTATCGAAAATCAATATTGTATATATATTTGAGAGGAAAAAAATTCCACAGTTAAAAACTTTTCTCTAATCAGCTAAAAGAATAAAGTAGCTAAATAATTAACGATTGGAATATTGTAAAGTTTCACTCCAGGTAAATTATAAACATTTATCTTGACGATTGTGAAGAATGGTTATTAAATCATAAACCACAACATCATTAGGAGCACATGGAAAAGAGTAATTTCTGCTGGTAAAGAATAAGATGAAGGATCTTGAAACTCTGGGTACATTAAGAGGTTGCACGCTCTGGCAGGTGGTGTATATACGCCTCATTCGTTCCACGCTTCATTGCAAACTAGGTGAATCCTATTCAGCTATTCACTAACACAAAGACTTGCTAAGTACGAAACATATATACCAATGAGTTAATTGTCCCACAGACAGTGATTTAAAAGCGCGTCTTCTAACGACTGGGAGCGTAAATGAAGGGAGCAATCCGCAAGAATGAATCAACTGTCTGTGTTTGAGATCGATGTCGAATCTCAGACAGACTGACTTACGCAATTGATTGCGTACGTACAACCTCCAAGGAATGCGCGCTGATGTTGCTTGAACGTCTCTAATTGTATTTTGTTCTTAATTTATTATGTTACAGTTTATCATGTCAATTAATGCAAATGCAAAACGTCATGGTAGTTTAAAATAACTGACATATAATGTCAGTTTAGAATTTGAGTCCAAACTATTAGCCGTGTTTAATAACAAACGCTCGCATTCTTTTTTTTTATAATCACCAAATGGAAATTATAACCAGTCTAAAGAGAACATAAAGACGATGTATTCGTAATTAAGTATGGAAGGAACTTGCACGTGAAGATAGAATCTTACCGACTCCCTCACATTTTGCACATGCATATATATATGCCATTACAACAATCTTTAAACAGCAGCTGTTTTCATACGTGTGCTTCAATATGTATATACATATACTTCTTGAATGATGAATAGATAGAGGAGATATTTAACAAGATTTATGAGCTCCATGGTAAGACCTCAAGGGCATTCGCGGTGTCATTCTCCCACTCGGGGTTTTGGAAGGAGGAAGCCGCACAAGAACAAAGCTATCGAATCTGGTTCTTCATTCGATCGTCAGGGATTGATGGTCTTGCATTCTTTCTACAACGTCGCTCATCCTCTTTCCTCCCCTATCACATCGTCTCGATTGACAAATGGTTGCGGAAGAAACTTCAAGAGCCTTTTCGGATGGTCCATCTCGCTATAATGATGCTGATATTAATTTTATGGAAGGTTGATCTTGCATTGGACTCAAAAAGAAGTCGTCGAGTCTAGAAAAGTTTTTTATTCTCTTTTCTAGTGATGGGCAATCAGTGCGTGTTTCAAAAGTCATGGGATTATTTTTTAACTCGTTAAGAATGGGAGACATTTTTTTTATGGAGTTTAAAAATATTTTAGAGAACAGCAATGTGAAGAGTTTTACTTTTTACTTCTTAACCCCGCTTTCTTTGTTTACCATTTACTGACTTCATCTACAGGATTGCCTATATTCATTCTTAAGTTACGCATCTATTTCCCTCTCCAGTTGCTTTTAAACCCACCTTCTTTGTATCCCATTTACTTTCTTCATCTGCAGTTCCGCCTCTTTTTCCTTTTTGGCCACGCCTATATTTCCGTCCCACTCGCGTTGCTGTTAAACCCCGTCTTCTTTATATACCATTTACTATCTTTATCTACAGTTCCACCTTTATTCCACCTTTTGCCACGCCTCTATTTCCCTCCCACTCTCGTTGCCTTTAAACCCCGCCCTCTTTGTATTCCATTTACTTTCGTCATCTGCAGTTCCGCCTCTATCTCCTTTTTGACCACGCCTATATTTCCTTCACACTCCCGTTGCCTTTAAACCCCGCCCTCTTTATATACCATTTACTATCAGCGGACATGTAGTTCCGCCTCTATTCCACCTTTGGCCACGCCTCTATTTCCCTTCTACTCCCGTTATCTTTAAACCCCGCCCTCTCTGTATACTATTTACTCTCTTCATCTACAATTCCACCTCCTTTACCTCTTTAACCACGCCTCTATTTCCCTCCCACTCCTGTTAATTTTAAACCCCGTCCTCTCTGTATACCTTTGACTCTCTTGATCTATAGCTCCATCTATTATTCTAGATCAAATTTATTTCAAATATTTTTACTTTTAGTCGATGAAAATAAATTTTTAAATACAATATTAATTACAATAAATTTTTATTCTTTAAATAAATTTTAAAAATAGAGTGAAGAAATTATTTTTGTTTTGTGAACAACGACTTTCAGCATTATTGGAAAAATTTCTGTGGTTTTTATTTTCTTTTTCGAAAATTTAAAGTGGTGATAAATAAAAGTCTTTGCGAGTGAGTGTCGACGGGTAAAAGTGCTGCATTCTCGAGAAAAAGTCGTAAAGTTCGATAGAATCATTGAGTGAGGCTGCACCTATGAAACATCAGCATCTTTACGTCATAGCATTGCAATTGCCTTGCACAAGGATCTGTGCGCGCAATTTTTCTCTTTTTATCGGTCTTAACCCTTTTTTCTCCTTATCGGTCTCGCTTTATCTTTTTCTCGCAGTCTTGGTTCATCTCTTTTTCTTTCTCTCTTCACCATTCCCAGCCAACTCGCTCCGTCATTATATATACAAAGATCCAGCCAGTTTCTTTCTTCTTATTTTCTTAATCCTGTCGTTTTTCTTCTCCTCCTTCTATTCCTTCTTCTTCTTCTTCTTCCTCCTCTTTTCTTCGATGAAGAATCACGGCACGAGCATGCGCTCGAGCCACGCTTGCAAAACGTATTGGCACGAGCGAGTCTGCGCAGATCAATTTTCCCGAGAAAATTCCGAAGAAAAAAGATTTATGCAAAAAATCTTTGTGATAATCAAAAGAACAGTCTAATTCTGTTTAGTGGAAAAAAAAATGAAAGGGAAGAATTTTTTAATTTTTTTTTTGTGGGGTTTTTTTTGTGATTTTTTGGATGGAAGGATTTTGCAAGGACCACCAATGAAGGGACCCGAAAAATTGTCTCGACGGTTGCAGGATATTATCGTCACCCGTGAACAAATCTTGACGGTCCTCAACCGTAAAGATATAACTAATGCCTCAATGTTGCTTATATCTACAGGTGCCATCTTCACCGTGACACCTTGGGTGGTGTTCCATTTAGTAAAAATATCACCACTTGATCTTGGCTTCTCCCGGGACTTCAATATTCTGTCTCCTAGTCACAAGTTTTTCACTCCTCTAATGTAAATCCCCATCCTCCTCAAATCCTCCCCAAAGTTGTTTCTTCCAAAAAAAGCCAAACAAAGATTTTTATCATTATACCTCTAGAAAAGTTGTTTTGTTTCCTACACTTGTTATCATCATCTCCTTCCAAAATAATGAATCTCGAATTAAATAATTCAGAATAATTTCGCTTATATTACACATGTTTACAAAAAAGTATAATACGTAACTATATAAAAGCGTTGAGAATTGAAATTCGACCCGGATTTGTGTTCAAGATTCGGATTAGTAATTTTTACCGACTATGGAACTCTAACGAATCGTTAATCCTGAAGAATTAGTGTCTATTTTTTTTCCTCTACAAGAAAAAAAAAAACAGATTTCACATTTTCTTGGCAAATTTTTTTTTTGGCATTAAAAAAAGGGGGTTATAAGGTGCTCCCATATATTCGGCAAACGATCGGTATTTAAGTCTTTGTAATCTGGAGAAGTTTTGCGGGGGAGCCAAGACACGATGAGTCATGGCAGGTGCTTCGGTTTGAAAACAAAAAGAGAGGAATATATACAGAGAGTTCTTGGCAAGAGCTGAACTAAGTGACCCTCGCCTTTCTTTTTTTTCACTTTTTTTATTTCCTTTTCTTTATTTTTCCCAAGCTTTTGAACATCAGAATCAATTTCTCGAGTCTCATCCCTTTGATCGAATTTTTTTTCCGATTCGATCGATATAGTGTATGTCATATTGTACTATGGAGGAAATTCAGTTTGTTCAATACCGTTTCTGAAATATCTTCTCTCAAAGAATATTGTATTTTCAAGATATTGGATATTTTAGCAAATTTCTTTTTTTTTTCTAGGTAAAATATTGAAAAAAAAGTGGAAGTAATTAAATATTGTGATTGTAGTTATATTTTTCGAGAAAATCTAATTTGTACAGTGTCTACATTTGTCTACATTTGTGGTGAATATTGACACTCCCTGAGGCGGATTACGTAACTTTACTCTATCTAAAAGCTAAAGGCATACATTTTCTGACTGTAAACGAGGTCTCCTGGTAATACATAATGGCAAACATCTCTCTCCCTCTTTCTCGCTTGCAACTGTTCATGTCTAGTTTACGCCTAGTCCAAACAGCATGCGGTGTACCGTCGCAATTTACTTCCATTCAAATCGGGGACACTTGCCGTTTGCAGAAACGTCTCCAAGCTGCCGTGAAGAAACAATTTAGAAGAAAATTCCTTTGTGTTGAATTTGAATGACATTTTCAAGTCGCAGGAACTAAAATACCCATAGGAACTATTCCCCCCACCCCCACACTCTCTTGGAAAAAAGAACGGACAATATTGAGGCGATCCAATGTTGAACCAACTGCGGGAGTCTAATTTCCATGGTGGTAAGGGTGATTTTTTCTCCGCATTGTTCATTTTGGTTTTCGTTTTCATTTTTGTTTTCATTTTCCTAGAAAAAGTATTGGTTCTTTTATTAATTTTTAAAAAAATTTTTGATGTTGATGATAAAAATAAGCGCAATGGAAAAAATATTACGATGAGTTTTTTTTCCCCACTGATGAGACAAGAGGCAAAAGTATTTTTTTTTATGGAAATTGAATTCCATTCGTAACGAGATTCGCAACTCGTTATTTTGACTTGAATGTCCAATGTTCCGTCCTTTAATGAAGAACGGCCCCTTGGCGTACATCTTCTGCTCTTCATCAGTCCTACAGGATTCCTACCAAGATTCTTTGATGATGCAACCCGCATTATCTTTTATTTTCATTCCGATGGGATGAAATGTCAATCACTTCTCGTTTACCTTCAAATAACTTTATTCCTCGGGAAATTAACAATTATTGTCAAATTTAGAACGTTAGAAATTTCTTTTTGTTCTCCGCTTTGCCAACTGACGTCGCATATCATTCTTGATAAGATGTATATATATAGCTACCTACCTGAAAAGTACGCGGAATTTGTATTTCTGAAAGTATGCCTACACAATTTGCGAGTAGATGATGTGTACAAGATGAAGGGAAAAAAATAAGAGAGAGGGTAGGCAAAAGAAATTGCCGAGTGTTTCGCGCGAAAAAAGAAAAAAATGAACGAGGATGTGTGCATATGTTCTAGGTACAGCTTCACCACCTGTCCCCAGCATCGAAGACTAAGAATAGAGTAACGCAGCTAGAACAGTTGCGCCAACAATATGCTGTTTGCTCGTTAGGTCATACGTGTACTTTTTCCTTTTTACTCGACCATACAGTCCGTATGCTCCTTAGTTTGATAGTGCGCTTCTAACAACGCAGAGATTAATGCGACAAAAAAGAAATCTGAAAATAATTATCGCTTTACAATCTCTTCTCCTTATACAGCAAATTACAAAAAAATCTTCTTTGTAATTTTGACAAAGTCATAATAGTCAGGAATAATACAAAAAGTAAATTCGCTGCAAAGTTGAAGTAGAAATTTTGATGTACATTTTAGGAACACTTTGCTAGGTACTATTACTCTATTCTTCCTGTAGTAATTATTAATTATTTAATCAATTTAACAAATATTGTCAAAAACGAGCAAACTTTCTTTTTTTAAAAAATTTCGAATTCTTAAAATATCAATAGCTTCTTAATTTTAGGTCATATAAAGTTCAAAAATAGGTCATTTGATACGTCTTTAAAGCGACTATGAAATGAATACAAAATATTAAAACTTAAATGATAATTTAATATCAAGAAACTACAAAAAGTCACATTTTTTTAAATTTCCATTTTTTAAAATGTCATTGACTTTCGCAAACATAGCAGTAGACTGTTCAATATTAGGTCAAAAGATGCGTCTCAAAAAGATCTACACAAGGAAAGAAAAATATTTTTAAATATTTTAACATTTTTAAAAGTTATTGTCAAAAAACGTTTTTTGCAAATTTTTATAATGTCAATAACCTTTAATAAAATTACAGTGGAATGTTTCAATAATAGCTCAAAAGATGCATTTCGAAAAGATCTATACAAAGAAAGAAAAATATTTCTAAATATTTTAACATTTTTAAAAGTTATTGTCAAAAAACGTTTTTTGCAAATTTTTATAATGTCAATAACTTTTGATAAAATTACAATGGAATGTTTCAATAATAGCTTAAAAGATTCATCTCAAAGAGATCTATACAAAGAAAGAAAAATATTTCTAAATATTTAAAGATTTTTAAAAGTTATTGTCAAAAAACATTTTTTGCAAATTTTTAAAATGTGAATAACTTTTGGTAAAATTACAGTAGAATGTTTCGATAATAGCTCAAAAGATGCGTCTTGAAAACTCTACAAAATTAAAGAAAAATATATATAGGTTTCAATACATTTTTTAAAAATTACGGGCAAAAAACGATTTTAGAAAAATTTTCTAATGTAAGAAAAAATTAGTTAATCTTGATTAATTTGGGCCAAAGTACTCTCATTATTTGCCTGCCAATAAGATCTACTAATTAAAAAAAATTCATCCCTTTAGCTCTTATAGTATTCGAGAAACTTATGAAAATGTAAACACAAACGGAACGACATTTTTTAAAAATTGTCATTTTTGGATTCCTGAGGTCAATAACTCGAACTTGAAAAATGTTGGTGATACAAAAAGTGACAAATAATTCCAAATCAAAGAAAGTTTATTTCTATTGTAGGCAAAATTTTCCGGATATTTGAAGAATTTGAGAAGCGTCCTCATGGAATTCAATCAATTCTGCTGGAGAAAATGAGATACAGTGAATTCAACGTTTGTGACAAGTAGCGAACGGAGTGCAAGGACCGAGACTCAATGTAAACTTTGTAAACTAACTTAGGAATACGTGTATATACCAACACTCATGCACTCTGTGTGTATATACATATATACAATGAACACGAACTGCATGACAGGATTTGTGCGAGATCAACACATTGTAGGTATACCGGGACTCGCTCGTAAATACTGGAAAGTCCGATTATTTTTTCAGTGCCTGGTATAGTCGAGTGAACGTGCTCGGACAACCAAGCAGGTTACCCCTGGCACTTGATGCCCCAGAACTCTATTATTTTTCCCCGGGGTAAATGTAAGCAGCCATCCGTCAAAGGCGAATCACACGCGAATGGAAATTTATCCCGTTGCATTCAAGCAAAAGAGGAACCAGCAGCAGTGGTAAAAATATATAAACTTCCATTCGCACTCGTCGTGTTTTAACCAAAAACTAGTCCCACGGGGGAAAAAAGCACTCCATCATCATGAGCTATATACTTTTTTGAAAAGAGAGTTTGTCATGTGGAAAAATTTCATTCTCTCCAACATGTTCCTGGCTAATGAACGAAAAATAATTCCACATATTATGACAGTCTATTTATATGGTTGCGTTAACTCTTCACTGCTTTTGGGATGATTTTAGATATTCGTATAATCATCTTGAAAAGAATTGCGAGTTCAATAGATTTTAACCGCGACGAATTAAATTCGGAATTTTGAAAAAAAACATCGTTTTTGAATTTTCAAAATCTAGAACTGGATTCGTAATCAGTGACCCCAAAAACCTCTGGGGAGGAAGTTTCAAGTGAATTTGCTGAAGTTTAAAAAAATCGTCCGCCATCTTGAATCCACCATTTTGGATTTTCGAAATGCGGGTCTAGATTCGTAATCAGCGACTTCAAAAATCCCCGGGGATCAAGATGCAAATGACTTTGATGAAGTTTAAAAAAATCGTCCGCCATCTTGAATCCACCATTTTGAATTTTTGAAATTTGACTCCTTAGTCATAATAAACAGATCTAGAAACTAAATTCTAATTTTTGAAAATAATTTAGCCACAAAAGTTACTTTTGTAAATTGTATTAACTCATTTTTTTTTAAACTATTTTTACTCTATGTTGTGATTTTGGTTAAGTAATTTTTTTAATTTTTCTTGTATTTTTTCAGATTGGTGGACCATTAAGCAGACTGAAGATTTTAAGGTCAGGATAAATTATAATACACATTTTCATATATAATTTTTACATTACTTCAAATTTACATAATACATAATTATATTTTGTCAATTTTTGGAAAACTTGTACAACTATCGTTTTTATGGTTTCTACTTACAAAATATTGTAATAGTACATAAAATCTGAATATTAGTACAACATATTTGAATGTACTATGGTATTTATGAAATAATGGTAGTAAATTTTGATAGGCAATAAATAAATTTCCCCATTGACAGTATATAAATAATAACATGAACAGAACGTTAATATTATAGACAGTATTTGAATTATTATTCAATGATTATTATTCAATGATTATTATTCATTTATTATTATTCATTTATTATTATTTATATACTGACTGTATAATATTCACGTACTAACTAATATTTACACACTGTTCTCATAGCGATAATAATCAAATGTCATATAACATCATAAATAAATGTTTCAAAAAACGCGCATATTGATTTATGCAATAAAAAAAAATATATGCATATATATATAATATTTGTTAAATATAAAATTCCCCGTGTGGACGATAAATCAAAAAATCATTAAACCGTGTCTAATTGATAGTTATTATTTTTGAATCTGTCAATAGACGAGCAGGAAAGTTGTGTGTCGAAATTCTATGGGGAGATATTGGAGGAAATTAAAAATTCCCGCTGGGTTCTGTGTTTTATGAGGCATAAAGCAGCGACGAACGTATCGGCCTCTAAATTTCCCCAGTGTGTGCGCGCTGGAATCCTCCTGCATATATTTTAAAAGCCTTTCCGCGACGCTAGCCGACGATATTCGAAAAACACATTAAATTTCAGAGACAGCTCTGCTCCTATGGTTGCAAGCGTAAAAAAAAAATACACACACACTCGCTTTGGTACCCCATGAGGTCAAAAAGTGAACGGGTGGCCGTCCATCAAATTCATTGGTCGTTATTCACGTTCGATAAAACTTTTGAAACAAGTGGTCGTTGAATTTTTCAAATTTTTCTTCTCTCGTAAAAAAGGAAAATGGGAGAGAAATGTAAAAAAGGGTAAATTGGTTTCTTTTGGACAAAATAGTTGCTACTTGTAGAGGGAAGGGAGGTTGAGGTAATTTTGAATGGTGCCCTAACGACTCGGAGTCATGGGGTGTGATTATACGAAACGAAATAATACGAAGTCACGCTGGGTCCATGGTCCCAATGGCAACACCATATAGCGTAGATAATGTCCTCCCACACGACTGTCACTTCGTTATACAGTTCCTTGGTCCTTAACCTTCACTGAATTGCCCCGTCTTTCTTGTTTCGCATATCCTTTTAGATCGAGAGAGAAGGAGAGAGAGAGAGAGGACTTGGGGATTTTATTTCTATTGTCGAAGGAACGAAAACATAAACTAGAACTTCTAGACATTTATTACCACACTTTCGTAAAGACCTTGGTCCAGATCTATACAATTCAGAGCTGAATGGAACAGATCGAATCTTTCCCAGTGTTTATATTTTCGATAATTAAGCTGTTGATTTTTTAATTCTTGTTAACCTTCTTCTGTGGCAATTAATAATTATTAATTGCCACAGAAGAAGGTTTCTTACTGACCGATGTGGACCCTTAGGCTCACAGAAAACCTAAAGGGATCAAAACGTTGCAAAATGCTTTCTTGGATCTTGGATCTTTCTTGGATCATTCTACAAATTGATCCAAAAAGCGGTATCATTTTGCAACGTTTTGATCCCTTTAGGTTTTCTTTCTTTCTTTCTTTAATTTTCTATAATTGAAAGAGTGAAGGAATATTCGGGTATGTGAAACGTCGCGGTTTTAGAAAAAAGGGACGATTAAAAAGGGAATTCAGGCGTGTTGTGCACGTCTGATTTATTTATTGCGCCCACAACCCCGTTGATCCTTGATCTTCAGGGTGGGCGTGTTGATCCCAAAGATAACCGTTACATCAGGTTCATCAAGGGGTGGTTGGATCATAATGGCCAAGATTACTGTGCGCGCACCAAAATTCAAGAGGCGGATCTAACTGCCAAAAAGATCACGTGATACCTGTTATAAAACTAATAGCAGGTGGAATGGACTTGTGAATAATTTTTCCCAAGATAAATGCAATTTAGTAATAACACACAGAAAATCCTCTTTCTCGATCGTTAATTGTAAATATTTAAAAAACAATTCCCATATTAGAAATAACGAATAAATTTTATTTTAATTTAACAAAAAAAAATTTCAAATATATTTGATTAGTTAATGAAAACATCAATTGAATAACTGCGACTTCATCATCGAATTGCATTAATTTGTTCCTCGAGTGTTGTAAATTGACTGCGCGATTAAAAATTATAGACTTTCAAAAATTCACTGAACATTGGTGATGACGATGAGACATTTTAAGTGCTTTTTACGGAATGTGTCCTACCTCGAACCGTATAAAAATTTTAATCGAAAGGATTAATCTCGACTACCCAAATAATTCAGAACAGAGAGCTCCGAGTGCATCGTGAATTGGATGATGACTTCAGAACCAGAGATTATATGTCTTAATGTAGAAGGATATATTTATATATACCTATATACAATTTGCATAAAACTGGTGGCAACTTGTAAGTTTTTTTGAGGGCTGAATTTCTGGTTTTGAACTGTCAAAAAGAGAGAGAGAGTCACTTTTGCTGCTGTTTCATGGGGGTTTAGATTTACATATTAAGATCTGAAGAGTGGGAAAGAGAGAGAGAGAGAGAGAGAGAGGAGGTCCCACGCGGAGAAAGAGAGTAACGGGCGACAGAGTGGCGCGCGCGTGACGTTGCACATATGTTGGGTATCCCCCATTGCTGGTCATTGTCCAGCCTCGCGTTGAGAGAGAGTGAGCGAGAGACACACGCGAGAATTCTCGACGACCATCGGGGACCTCACGCCGCGAACCAACCTTGTCAACCTGCCTTTTTTTCTAAAGTGCAAAACGTGACCGCACTTCGTAACTACTGCCAGGGATCATCCTTAGGGTAGCATCGAGAGACATTGTCACGTCGTTATTTTCGCTTTCACAGCTACTGCGTGGACATTGTATAAACTTTACAGGATTTTTGTCACGACAAATATATATATTTATATATATTAAATCGCCAATAGATTTCAGAAATGACAAACTCCTCATGATTTATCGATACCGCCCCTTTGAATGGTTGAAATTTATCAGGATTAGAGAAATAATCAAATTTGATTTAGTAAATTTTTTTGTTAATTTTCTTTCTTTTTATTATTCTACAGGTTGAAAAGTTTTTTTCCATTGCTAAAATCCCAGGTGGAAAAGTCGGAATTCAGGCGGAGCTTACGACTGCCTGGGATCCACGCCGGTTAAAAAATTGTTATAACGCCAGTACTGACACTTGGAACAGGCTCGGATGACAATTTACATCTGGCACGGATCCAAGCCAGTACTAGCAGTGAATTCGATATACTACCACCCAAGGAAGTAATGCCAGATGTCATTTTGGTACTGGGACGGATATAAGCCAGTACAGAAACATGAATTTAGCATGTGATTCGTCGCAAAGAAAGGGACCTAAACAAAAATTTATAGGTTATGTTTGTCATTATTACAGTGAAAAGGCATAAAAAGGATTAACTCTCAATGCAAAATAATAATATTTAAGTTTTCCTTATATCTTAATTATTCAAAAATAATTATTTTTCATTTTACAAAATTTAAAAAGAATCTATTAATCAAGGTAAAACAATTATAAACATAACCTATAATTTTTTGCTTCTTAGATCCCTTTCAAATATTTTTTTTA
>JUFY01034653.1:0-37715 GCA_001855655.1 Leptopilina clavipes
TTACAGTAATTTTACGTGTAATATTACTCTAATATTACCTGTAATATTACCTTGAGGCGGACATTTTAATATTACTGTAATATTACTGTAATATTATCATTGTAATATTACTAATATTACATGTAATATCACAGTAATATTACAGTAATATTACGTGCTATTTGGGAACCCGAATCCTGAATGTTATTACATAACCCTCAAGTAAAAAAACCCGACCCTTGTAAAATTCGAAGCGAAATGTAAATTAACCTAAAAGATGAGTAATATTTCTGCGTATATCCCGTAAATCTCATGTTATTTAATTATTGAAATAATATGAATAGGAGTCATTCTGACGACTTTAATTATTACATGTAATTACAAAATAGAATTACAAACCAATAGTTATTGAAGTCTCTGAAGCTGGCGTCGACGCTGAGCGTCGAAAAATATTTTTTGGAATTTTCGGGGATAAGGAGTTAAAAATGTATCTAATTTCACTGCTTTCATTCACCTAAGTTTTTTTAAACTTTTCAGGGCACTTTTTTAATCTAAAATCTTTGAAAAAATGGTTTTATTTTTTTGTTTTTGTGTAGAAAAAATTTTTTCGACGCTTAGCGTCGACGCCAACTTCAGGAAAGTAGTTATTGATGTTATGTTAATTTACAATTTTCCAACTTCCGACGTTGTAATTTTACAATTTTGAAAAATTGTCGCGATTTACAATGTCGCACGTATTGTAAAATAACTTAAGCAAGGTTACGTTACCATTTCGGACATTGTAAATTTACTGCATGTGACATGTATTCCAAAGTGTAAAATTCGATAATGATCAAAAATGTTATTCGGCTATGGCTTTTTTAACAGCGTGTAGGGTTGTAAAGTTTCATGAAACTTTCCTTAAATGAAAGTTTCATGAAAGTTTCAAAGCTTCATGAAATGTTTCAAAGTTTCAATTTCTATTACGCACCTATCCTAACCTGAGTTATTTAACGTAATGCGCATGCGCAAATTTAAAAAAATTTACCCTTCTACTCAATGTTTCATGAAACATTGAAACATTGGCCTGTGAAAGATTGAAACTTTCAAAAGAAAGTTTCAATCTTTCAATGAAACGTTTCACGTCTTACAACCCTACATAAAAGTTTTCTTTGTTGCGATAAAATAAATTATAAACATAAACGTTTACAAATAAAGATTTAGACTTCTAAAATAATTACAACTTACAGATGCATAATGTGTTTTAAATTCATTCCTGACATTTTTTTGAGTATGGTAATATTCATTTTTAAAAAGTTAAAAATAAAACAATTTCAAAATTAAAAAATTTGTATTGTTTTCTTCTGTCCACTTCTGTCATTTTTAGAGGTTAGGTTGTCACGTGGTTGCGCGCAGGTGCACATAATCGTCACATTAGTCGCTTTTTATTGGTCAAAATTGAGTATTATCTAAAGTTTGTCTATAAAATTTAACTTACTAAAAGAAACACGAGTATAAATTTTGAAAAATTCCGCATTTTTAATTATATTTATAATTATATTTAATAATGAAAGATTTATGGAATGTGTTTTTATTTGTAAATTATTTCTAAGTGTTTCAAATTTGCCTGATATAAGAACCAATCAGCGCGATCGATATATCACATGCGCATTGTTAGTGTTTTTTTTTATTTTGGCAACACTGGTTGATTATTGTGTTGGTGTGTGTATATATTTATGTGCATGATGTGTGTTTTTGAGTCCCATTGTCAACGTTTGTGGGCGGTCTCCGGTTGTTTTTCAATCCTCTAAATATATAGGAAGTTTTATACAATATTTAGTGTATATTAAATATTTTCGAATAGTATTACGCGATAAAGTAATTTAATTTAATTTTACAACAATAGACACAATATTAGTCAGACTTTTAATATAACCTAACCTTCTTTTTGTTGTAATAGCATTTTTCCTTTATATTGCTTTGTTCGGCTTTGTTTTCTTCCTATATATATAATTCAGATTTTAAATACCCATCTTGGTATATCCATTCTTTGTGTGATAAAATATCCAAAAATTATTGTGCATATCAATATTTTGTTGAATAATTGAGTGCAATTCAATCATGTTCGGAAAAAGAATTTTCCTTTTTGCATTAACTTTAATTTATTGCGGCTTTGCTCACGAAGAAGATGTACATACTGTCCAGTACAATGAGGAAACATTTAAAGAAACTGTCAGCAAGAAAAATCACTTTATCATGTTTTACGCGCCTTGGTAAGATTTTATATTTATTATCAATTAATGCAATTTTTAAAGTGGTAAATTGATATTTATTTATTACTATTATCTATGTTAATATTTTATTTATTGGAAAATAATTCGATTTAACTGATTAAATATATGTTGAAACATTATTTTTATTGAAAATGTATATGTTAAACCTGGATTTAACTCCAAAAGAAAGATGGTATTGAATGATAATAAAAACACGAATGATTAGATAAAAAAATCCATAGTTAGAATATTATATTACGTTGTGCTCTGAAGAGTTTAACGTATATTTAAAAAAAATAACCAGAGAGAAATATTTTAACCAATTTATTTATTTATTCATTTTAAAATGAAAATTTTCATACATATTAATTTACTATAATTAAATAATTAATAGATTAAATTTTCAAGAAAGATGTAAATTTAATATTTAATTATTGTCCAGTATTAATATTGTAAATTGTAAATTAAATTAAATCCATAACAAATATGAGATAAAAACGAATATATGGATTGCTTTTGTTTAATTTTAATTACGGATAAGAAGATTAATATATGATAATTATTTCCTTATTAACATTTACTTCGTGAATAATTGTTTCGGTAATTGTTTATTCATTTGTCATAATAATATACAAGTTTAATTATAAACATTTTTGATATACACTTGAAAATATATTTAATTTAAAAATTTGTTTCCTCATTTATTGATCGATAAGATAATTAAACTGATATAAAAATGATAATGTAATTATTATGCTAATAATTTTAAAAATAAAATGACCATGAATAAATTATTGCTAAAATTAAAATAATTTAAAATAGAATTTATATGTTTATTTTCTTTGTTTTTTAATATTAAATATTTGGAAAAAAAACATTTTAGGTGCGGTCACTGCCAAAGACTTGGACCAATTTGGGAGCAACTTGCAGAAATGTTGAACGAAGATGATGATAGTAGGGTTCGAATTGGAAAAGTTGATTGTACGACTGACAATACAGTTTGTTCGGAACATGATGTAACTGGATATCCTACGTACGTGTTTTAAATTTTTATTTTGATAAATTAGAATTTTAAAGGAAAATTGTACACTTTTACTAAACAATTTAATTTCTTCCACCAGGCTCAAATTTTTCAAGGCTGGCGAATCACAGGGTACAAAATTTCGTGGAACTCGCGACTTACCATCATTGACTTCATTTATTAATGAACAATTGGGAAGCAGTCCTTCGGTATATAAATTTTACATTTTAAGTTTTTTTTCAAATTCGAATGAAAATTATTAGTTAATAATTTCCAGGAGGAGGAACAAAATGAAGAGGAGGAAGTAGTACCATCAATTCCAGAGCCTGTGAATGGTTTGATAGAATTAACAGAGCACACGTTCGATAAGCATGTGGCGAGTGGTAACCATTTTGTCAAATTCTATGCACCTTGGTGTGGACATTGTCAAAAATTAGCGCCCACATGGGACGAGCTTGCCAATAGTTTGAGCCACGAGAAGTCAGTGAGCATTGCCAAAGTCGATTGCACTCAATATCGTGGAGTTTGCGGTCAATTTGACATTAAAGGATATCCCACTTTGCTTTGGATCGAGGACGGAAAGAAGGTAATTGTACTTTCTGAGTTCTGCCAATAAAGTGAAAATTGTTATTCGTCTTTTGTTTTTGTTTTTTTTTTAATTTCGTCACATGGGAAGCAATGGGAAACATTAACCAAATTTTGGTAAACTTTCTTTTTTCTTCAGTAAATCCATGGAAATTTAAATAAAATAAATTTTTTGCAGAAAGATAAATATACTGGACAAAGAAGTCACGAAGATTTGAAGACGTACGTTTCGACGATGCTTGGCAAGAGTGCGGAAAGAGGTGACAGTCAGGAAGATAACGCGGACGGATTGGTTCCATCGGTGGCGATTTTAACTGGAGAAACATTTACTCATGGCGTTGAGAAGGGAATTTCTTTTGTCAAATTCTTTGCACCATGGTGCGGTCATTGCAAACGATTGACGCCAACATGGGAAGATTTAGGCAAGAAATTCTCCAGCAAAGATGATATACATATAGCAAAAGTTGACTGCACCGTGGAAGCAAGTAAATCACTCTGTAACGATCAAGAGGTTGACAGTTTTCCAACTTTGCTCTTATATAAAGATGGAAAGAAAATTTCCGAGTACAATGGATCACGTAGCTTGGACGATCTTTATGAATTTGTCATGAATCATTCACAAGCCCACGATGAACTGTGATCGCTCCCAATCATTATTCTAATATAACGAATTTCAATATTTTATTGTACAAAGTCATTTACAAAAGTCAATATTTTAGTTTGATCGTCAATTTTTTTTTTTTTTGGTTATTGCCGATGATAAACGAAATTAATCTTAAACGATTTCTGTGATTATTTGTCACATAAGTTCGTGAAAGAGTGAAAAAATAGTTTCCGACATTTTTAAACACGATTTAATGAAAAACAAAAAACTAAAAATAGTTTTTAACATTTTTAATAGTTTTTATTGATATGACGAAGAGATTGTAATTGAAATCTCGCGATTAATATTTAAATCTAATGACTTATTTAAAGAAATGGTCGAGTTAATTTGATAGAAATTTTTTTTAATGACTCGATTGATTTTTCCTCCGTGTACTTAGAATATTGTATTTCCATTAGCAATGTGTCAGAATATTTATTTGAAACAGAACTTCCAATTTTTGTCTTGTGTCGCATGTCTTCAAACAGATAAAGATATTAAATGTATGTTGAAAATGTTTTCTTTCTATTTCGTCTGCTGGAAATTACATAATATATAATATTAATTTCAAGAAAAATTTGCCATAAAACGCCAAAAAAAGAGAAAATAAATAGAGACATACAAGTGTGATTTAATATTACGTTATATTTTACAGTTACAATATGTATTACATTTATACATTAATTTCATGTACAAGACAAATTCCAATGTGCAATGAAGATATTTACAAAGTTAGAATGCAAATTTTACACTAATTTATATCGGCATTTTTCAAGAACAATTCTTTAATTCTTTTTCCATCAATTTTTTTTCCTATTTTGGTGTAAAAATGATACAATACATTACAGTTTCTTCAATGTTGCAAATTTTGTCAACTTTTGAATTATTTTTCTTTTTGATAAATATCAAAAGTTTTTCCGGAAATTTGCCGATATAATTTGAAATCACATAAAAGTTTTAGTTCTTAACTTCCAAGATGGTTTTTTTTTTATATTTTAGACTATTCTCACCTCAAGTTTCAATAAAATTTTATCGAAAAATTATGATTGCATTTCTTATTGACTCAATAAAAATTAATTTAATATTAATTAATAAAAATTTTTTTAATTTTTAGAATAGTTTATATTTTTCTGATTAAAATTAATTTTAGTTGAATAACAAATTCTAGTTATTTAATAATTTAATTTTTTAAATTAACATTCACTTCGGAAAATAAATTAATTACAAGTTCGATGATTTAATTTTAAGTATAAAAAATTCAAGTTACGATAGGACAATAGAGACTAAAAAGTAATTCTAATTATGAAAAATTTCTGATGTCTATTCTTAAACTATTCGGTAACATTTACATTTTCTACTGCTTAAAATTTATCGTTTTTAATAATTAAATTATATTTATTGAAATTTTAGAACAGCCGTTTTAGATCGTCACAGTTGAGACGAATTTATGTACACATTTTATAATTAACGCCTAATTATTCATTGACAAGAAATTTCTTTACACTATATAGAATGCAAGCAAAAAATTCTCTTAATTGACAAATTAATCTAATTACTATGAGATTGCACATTTTTCTTATCACTCACTTTGATGAATTATTTAAAAAGTGATTTGTCATGAAGATGAAGAAGTGTGAAAAAAAAATAAATTACAGATATTTTATATAGTGAAATAAAAATTTTGCAGTCTTTATCTCATAAAAATCGCCATTGTATTTAAAAAATTTCTAAATATGTCAATAATTTCGTATTGTCTAATGAAAATTAAATTGTTTAGGTAAGTTTTAATTTATTTTGTTTACGATTAATAAGTATTAATAGGGAACAAAATTATTAAAAATAAATAGCGATTTTCAAAATAAATTTTTCTACACTTAAGAAGCGAAAATTTAGATTTAAATAGATTAAAAAACAAATTGATAATAATTGTTTAAGAAGAAGAAGAAATTCGTGGATAGAGTATCATTATTTTTCAAATAGAAAAATTCTTTACACTAAAGCGTTTAAAGAGCGAGAAAATGTAATTTTGGCTCAGATAATTTTCTAAATATCGATAATATTCTAATATGGATGTATTATTTTAATTACAGCATTTACACAAAAGTGAATCGCATAATGATCGCGCAACAATGATAATTATCTTTAGAAAAATTTCTGTTTTTCTTCTTTTTTTCTCTTGCGATGATATATCGAAATTTTACCAAAGAAATTAATAAAATTCTATATTCATTATTATTCCCGTTAATATACCAAAACAGATAATCTTCTAACAATGAGTACTTTGAGTATTATGTTCCATTTTATATATGTTGTCAAGTAGATTGGCTATTGGTATTTGTCCAATAGTTTCACGGAAAAATAAATGTTCAATCGTCTTTGGTTTCACATCGTCTAATAATTGCAATAGACGTTTAAGTTTCCAGAATTTCTGATGTGAATATCGATGAGTTGTGTACTCGAGGAATATCGAGTGCGCTTGAATATAAAGCATCTCAACTGTGTCAGGAGCGTTTAGATCATCCACCTCTGTTTCATTAAAAAACAAAAAAAAAGAACAGAATTTTTAACAATATTGAAGTAATAATTAAAATTGTTAAATTTTTACATTGGAAAAAATTTGTAAAAAAATTTCAAACAAGTATCAAATTTAATAATCAATCGAGTTTATAATTAGGTCTTTTCTATATATATTTGACGTCGATAGGTAATAATTTTGGAAAAGTTTACCTGGAGTGAATAAAACAGCAGCTTTCATGCAACCCCATTCACCACTGTCGGGACAAATTTGCTTGAACTTGTACATTATTTTCTGAAAATGGTGAAAATTAGCTTCCTTAGTATGCGAAAACGATTTATTTTTCCCCTGTGGTTTTTAAATTTAATTCTAAAATATATAATATTCACCTGAATGGTTCGAAGCTCCTGACGGGAGAAATTATCAGGAAGTCTTTTTCGAGCCTGTTCGTCATCCAAAAGTCCATTGATATCCCACGATGTGGACCATTGAGCGAGATGAAGAAGGAATAATTGTGTCCAAGTTTTTTCCAAAAGGAGTCTTTGATCGCAATTTGGAATCGCTTGAAATGGAGCAAGACATCGAACCCATTCGACCACCATGAACAAAAGTCTGGCTGTCGTTTCCTGAAAAAAGAACAACAAACAAGATGAGCATAATTTAAAAAAAATTTGATGAAATATTCAATTATTTATAAATATCTCACTTGTAGAACTTCCCAAGTTGGACTAAAAATCGCCACAATTCCCGATGGACTGCGACTTGTTTCCGTTTCCTCGATTTCTTCCAAGTCAGGCTGCAAACGCATATTCCATCCCACCTCCTGGAAAGTATAAATGTCGAAATCTAATTAATTAATTAATAAAAATTACAAGTCATGTGTATTTAAATGAGAAAATCTGCGCGGGTAAAATGGAATCAGTCGAGTGGAGAGAAAAGCACAACTTGTTGGCACTTTGTTACGGGCGTGAAAATAATTCAGGGATTATTAGCTCGAAAAGTGGAAAGGAATGAGGGGAAACAATTTGGGGTGAATTACTTACCTGGCATTTCTCTGCGGCTAAAATTAGTTGTAGAAGGGGCGGTTGCGGTGGTGGTGCGACGGTAACTGTCGTTGTATGATAAAGGGTCGTTGTCGATGGAGAATGAGTAAGTGCCAATGGTGCCGGCGGTGGGGAATCCTCGGATGACTTATGAATACGAAGTTGCGTTGGATAAGGCGTAAATCGATTATCCATTCGAAATCTTCTGCAATTATTCATTTACCATAAACAATAATATAAAAAAATGTACCAAAAAAAAGAGGGAAAATATCCCCTTTTAGCAATTCAATATACAAATTAATAACAGAAAACAAAAAAAAGTAAATAACCTTTGTGGAATGAAGGGATGTGTTGAATTAATGTCCATGCGTGATCCGTTGTGATGAGGTGAAAGCTGCGTTAAAATTGAAGACTGTTGATGTTTATCCGACAACACTGAATGTTGTTTCGCTTTCCTCGGTCCTCGTTCATGTTGCACTGCTACAATTACAAAATTTTCCAATTAGTTTATTATAATTATTTCCAATTTTCTCACAAACATTATTCATATTTTAATTAATATTTTATATACGTTATATTATTTTAAAATCTAACAGGGATTTACAAATGTAAATCACACAGTTGAAATTAAGCCGCAACCAAATTGTTTGCACGCACTTGCAATGAACTAATGATGTTTACCAGAGGTGAAAATACACAATTGAATATATTTCAAAAGAAAACAGATTTCGAATTGATAAAATTATTTACTGGTAATATATAAGAAAAAAATGTATGCTTCTAAATTCGATGGAAAAATAAATTCGAAAAACTGATGGCGTAGGTGTAGTGGGTGGTTTTTTTTTTTTTTTGGGGGGGGGGAAGGGAGAAAGATGAGGGAAGTACAAGAGAGGTAGTAAATGTGGTGCGGCCTGGGGTTTCAACTTGCAGGCAGGGTTTTCGAGCTTGGTCTCGAGAGCTGGGTTCGGAGGCAGGAGCTCTATATACCGACATCATCATTAATGAGGCTGAGCGGATACCAGCCGCGAATTCCCACGTTCCCAGTGGCGCAGCAATATCCGTTTTATCCCTTAACGCGTATATGACCGTGTCAACGACGAGCAAATCACTTTTTAATTCCACTCACTGTAATCTCTTTTACTTTTTGAGAGCAACGCTCAGTTTTTGTTTCGAAAAAAAATACCCCAACCTTCTATTATAAAGTTCAACACTCTTCAAAATATTGTCTGGAACTATCTACTTCCATCTGCCTCAAGAAAAAATTGTAAACCGACAATATTTTTCTATTTTTTCTATATTAGTTTCATTAATATCGTGAATCGAAAATAGCCTCCAGTTTTGATATTTTTAAATATACTGTTGTGTGTTTGATGAACTGATGGCCATTATCCCCCTAAAGTTACACATCGGGCAACATCTGGTCAGATCTCATCGTCTATTTCACTCCGTATATTCTTTCATCTATTCGAAACGATTTATTCACTGGCCTCTATTAACAGATTATTAAAATTGTTACAATAGGTTGGATCAATATTAGCGATAGAAAGGTAAATACAAACTAATCTTCGATTGTTTTCGCTTTTGATTCAATTACCCTCTTGGATTCAATTCGAAAATGGGCTGAAATAAAAAAAGTGGTTAGAAAAGAAGAAAATAAACATGAGAAAAATATTCCATATCCCTATTTTTGAAAATGGTATATCATTCGCTGTAAGAAGCGCTTAAGAAGATTGAAGTGAAGCTTTTCTACTTATTTTACAATCTTTGTACCAATGTGACTTAACGTTGAAACGAATTTGTTGGTTGTGCGCATCACTTGGCACCGAGTGGCACGTAGAATTAGGATCAAAAGGGTGTCAGAATGGACCAACCCGGCGTGCAAACATACGCAGACAAATCCAGACAGTAAATGTGTGTGTGTGTAGGAGGAAAATACGCAGGGATATAAACGTAATACATTGCGTAGCACGTGTGGGTCACAATGCGATTTCCCACAGGCGACCCTCGGGGTAAGCAAGAGGTGAAGGGTGCGTGGGTGGTGGTCCGTGGATGATAGGCTCACACTCTCTCTCTATCCTGCTAAACGGTAAACCGATCTGTGAACATTTCAACAGTCAGCGATCTCCGAGGCTAATCCTTGAGCGAGTGGGGTTGATACATTGCCATCACCCACCCTTCCTCTCGAAAACAACCTTCTCATTCCACTCTTGTGTCGTGCTCAACTTTGCCCCACATGTTCTCCACCTACATGTGTATCGGCCGGATAGACCAAATTCTATTCATATGGAATTTATCGCCATGTCGATTTGCAAAACAATCTCCTTGTATTACGTGTCGAGGGTTCGTCCACTTGATTATGGGGTCGATTAGCGATCCAACGATGACACTAAATAAACATACGAAATTACTTTTTAATTTTTCCAATTTTGTCATAATTCGTAAAAAAAATTCATAAAAGCGCCATGGAGAAAAGATATGAGAAAAAAAGTGCATCGATTTAGAAACAGAAATTCCATCGTTCTGGCTATGGCTTTGTACACTTGCAGTTTTGTGCTATCTTCTATATACGGATAGCGTGACAGGTGAGGATCAAAGCCGGAGCTTAACTCAACGACCCGTTTTGTCCAGGCGTTGCGTGTCAGCCCTTGAGAGCTACACATTTTCAAACACTTGTGTCTATGTGTTGGAGTATTTGAGAGAAAAGAGAAAAAAGTGAGGAAAATTGTAGCTTCCAGCCCCATACCCACATTGCTGGATACTGGCCCCGTTTGCAGTTTACGTGGATGGATTGATGCTGCCCGTCGTGCCGCGCGTGTAGGGCACGCCTCGCTTCACTGCGTTACCAGCCGTCAACTCTCACGCATTCCCTTTCCTCCAAAAACTCAAATGCTGTAAACGAACTTTCAAGCTCCAAGCTCCTCATGCGCCTTATACCAGTTTTTGTATATTATAAAAGTCGACCACCTCTAATTCGCAAATTTTACCCCTCCACATTTTTCCATCTGATGTAAATAAAAATCTTAATTTTGACATTTTTTAAATATATCTAATCCATGATAAATTCCCCCCCCCCCCCTACATTCGAAATGGCTTTTAAATTAAAAAAGGGGTATTTTTAATTTACACATAAATACGTCATTTTATATTATTCTTTTTTATTAAAACGCCTCTGGCTTTTGTTCCCCGAAAAAACTGCCCCCTCCTGCAGAGAAGTACCAGGAAAAATATTCATTATGTGTTTTCTGTTATTTTATCCTGCATTCTCCGTCGGAGCAATTTTTTTTCCCCGGTGGAAAAAAATTACTCCATGAGGGACGAAACAGTATTATTTATTGATTCTGGACCTAACAGATGAAGCAGAGGCGAATTTGTTTTCCAAAAAGTCATTTAGAACAAAAGGCCAAATAAATAATAATAATAAACTGCGCGTGTAAATTGGAGAAAAAATAAGTTTTCTCCTTTTGAATTTAAATCTCGGATTGGAAAATTTTCTCCTTGAAAAATTGTATCGATTCAAAGTGGAATATTAATTAATTGATCAGTTTTGACCCATTTTCAAAAAAATTTGGGAGATTCATTTCTTGTATTTTTTTTTATACAGAAAAACTTTGGACATTTTCAAAAAAAAATTTTTTTAAGGTGAATTTTAAAAATTGTTGAAAAAATTAATTAAATTGTTTTTCTTTATTCTATTATATTGCAATTGAATCTGTTTAGTGTATGTATGGGGTGAAGGGAATAAGTGAATTTAGATCCTTGTGGAGACTCCTTAACGTTAGGAAGCTCTGCCACTAATTGAATCTCCTCTCTTACTCGAGCTTGAAGGCCCCCCCGGCCTCTGGGAACCGAAACACTCGTTCTGCATTAAACACCCCTGACACCCTGGAACCCTCATCCACGACTAGCGGTCGCTTCTGTCCCGCCCAAAAGCCCCTACTCGATTCCATCACCCCACTTGCTATATAACCTCTCCCACTTTTCGCGTTTCGTTGATGCTCACGGAACACGGATGCTGTCTGTCTACCTGGCTTGCCCTTTCGTTTTTCCTCCCTATACACACTCTGACATTTCTCTCATCATCATCTCGTTATATGTCAAATTTAAAAAAAGACTTCTCGCTGTATTACTTCCACCTGATAATTAATTTCCATTTTTTCCAAATTTCTATATCATGTATTTTTCTCTTCAAATCTAGCTTCATGCTGCTATGGATTTTTGTTCTAAGAGACAAAAAGGTGCTTTTTTTGGATTAGAATTCTAAAAAATATCCAGATTTTTCAGGAATGAACTGCTTCATCGATTAGAATAAATATTCGAAACTGGTCCCAATTCGGAATAAAAGACACCTATTCGAGCTAAAATGGCATCGTGATTCCGATTCGGATTATTTTAATTTTCTCTGCAAATAAAATAGAACAAAAGAAATTAGAAAACGAAAAATGAAAAACTGAAAATTATGACTCAGTTTTAACGAATCACCTTTAGAAATGAAGTAATTTTCCGCAAATATTTAGGATCTTCCGTTTCGATAAATTGAGAATCGTTTCCACAAAAAAATAACTACGCAGAATTCAACTCAAGACGATGAATACTTAATCTGTCAATATATTCAATTGCTTGTCACGAATAATTCAAAATCCATTAATCGAATATATTACATTGGTAAATATGATTGAGCATGACTATGGCATTTGATTGCAGAAAAATCAAACGTAGCGTGACTCCACCTTTTTTCGAGTGACAAGTTCATTTTAACACGAGATCACCAAATAATTAACCCATATATCTTTCAATCTACGAACATATATAATTATCACAAACACTTTCAATTCAATTCAAAAATAATTATATTTGTGCGAGAAAATTTAATTCCGGTTCATTGCGTTCATTTACTGAAAGAAGCTCATTAATTTTTTATTTTTATTACCTATGTGTATAATTAATTCCCCCTACGAGAGTAATTTAAAATATACAATATATATATATATATATATATATATGAAAAATTAAACATCACATAGATAAATATATAATATTCAAAGGACAGGGTAAAATATTAAATTTCATCACGCCCTGCAAACTTTACATTGAATCTTCGATATTGATCTTATCAGTCTTTGTGCCCGAAGGGTTTAAACTTAATCCCTTCAAATCGTAAGCCGAGCGTAAACTATAGAAATCAATAGAATTGTATAAAGTATATATTTCATAATATATACGATTTTTCAAATTATTTCATCAAATCGTAGATACTATGCGGTAAATACAATTTGTTCATTGCAAGTTAAAAAATTCAGTCGCTGTAGACTAATAGATTTAACTAATTTCTACTTTGAAAATATCAATTTACTTACCGTCCTTGTTCATGCGAGCTTCAAAACACTTCTTCAGGCGACAAGCACGACACTGATTTCTGTGTGTTTTGTCAATGGGACATCGCCCTTTTAAAGATCCTTGAGCCTTGCAGGTATACTCTCGATTACTGTGAATGCTTCTTTTGAAAAATCCCGAACAACCTGAATTAAAAAAAATTACAACAGGTAAATTATTTTGTCATTCATAATTTATAATTAATGTATTAATTAATTAAATTGAAGTTATCAATTTTTTCCCAATGAGCTTAATATATTTATCAATTCCCGAATGATAATTGATTAAAATTGTAAAATAAATTCATTACAGAATGTATAAAAAAGTGAAAGAATCAAGAATCTCGTGAGTAGAGTAGACAAATTTTGGTCAGACGTTAGTAAAAATCTTCCCACGTACGTGCGACAAATGCCAGTGAACTAGGGAGATTTCGGTCAGACATTACAGAATTTTACCCAAAAAAAAAAGTAAAATAATAGCAATAATAGTAAAGTAATAGTACAATTATAATAATAGTAAAATAATAGTAAAATTATAGTAATAGTAAAACTATAATAATAATAATAATAATAATAATAATAATAATAATAATAATAATAATAATAATAATAATAATAATAATAATAATAATAATAATAATAATAATAATAATAATAGTAAATTAAAAACCGACACGTGTCCTGAAGAAACAAAATCTTCGTCCTTGTTATTGTTTTTCATGCAAATTTGACTATTATTTATAATACGCATTAGTATAAGGTGATCTCTTTGGTACGGACTAGCGGATGACGTTACCGTCGCAGCTGTAGATACCGTAGTGTTTTCCTGAGCTACGGTCACCACATACAGCGCACTCAATGTCCAAAAGCCTCTCTCCTGAAACGTATAAATAAAAGTACAAATTATTATTATACAGTTCAAAACGCGTATAAAATCAGGTTCAAAATTTCAAATTGTTCCATCACTTTTAATAATTTACATTTGTCCACATATAGTTCACAGGTCAAGGAAAAAAATTTTTTTCCCCTGAACAGAATTAGTCAACTAACGATAATTATTCAATTTTTCGCTTCTTTATCCGTCGCTGCTTTTTTATTCCGTTTACAGAAAAATAATTCTTGCAATGATGCGGTAAATTTTGCGCCGTGATGAGCATGAAAACTTGTATTCGATATATTACTGATTATAAATTAAAAAATAAAATTTATGAATAGAAAAGTCTAATAAGATATTAAAAAAAGGAAACGAAGAAAATCTTGGAATTCATTGTTTTTTGAGTCTTTTAAACTAAGAGGGAAAAAAAACCTCTGAGAAGATATAAAACAAAGCGAAAGATGGTTTAAGAAGACGCTAATCTGTTCTCTCCCTTTCATAGGAACCCTAATCGTCCTAATGATCCGCGGCAAGAAAAACACTGCCGTGTCTAAGCCAACCAAAGCTTCATCCCCTTTTCGCGGAGACAACTGCCAACCTCCTACTCTCATCCAACCCTTAAACCTCACGCCAACTTAACCTAACCAGACCAACTCCGGTATTCTTGAAGCCCCCAAGGGATTACCTTCATCCTCACCTACCTCTTTCCTTTGCCTCATCGCGCGCGTAATTTTCCCCGAAACGTCAAGTTACATCTCAAAGAAATTCGCCATACGCGAATCTTTAAATTTCCCATTTTATTTAAACTTTTGTCTTGTTCTTCCTTCAATAAAAAATTGAAATTAAATCTCCGATTAATAAATATATCAATCATAAATATATTCTATAACAATTTACATCTAATGGCTAAATTTTTCTTCTATTAATATCAACTAGAAAAAGTAAATACTGATTAAAAAAAAAGTTCGTTTTTTCATTGATACTTATTTTCGGATGGGAAAATTAGCGAATATTTAATATAGTTCTTTTTAATTTTGCACTGAGTTTGTTAAAATTAATTCATAAAAATACTGGACCACTTGTGAAAAATTGAAAGCAGTGAATTATTCCAGAACTATTTGGCATATTTTCTATTTTTTTCAAGGGAAAAGGATTTTATTAAATATTTATCTGCAATTTTTTATTTAATTATTCAAATACGCTGAACCGTTCTTCAATATTCAACTGACTGATGGTACTTTATTTTCTGCACGGATCAATTAATACTCGAATTATTTTATTAATTAACGAATTAATTCTAATTAAATCAGTGCAAAATTTAATAAATTTTATAAAAAATAGGTGTTAAATTAAATAATTTTATAAATTTTCTATAAAAATTCTTTAAATTAAATAATATATAATTTTATAAATTTTCTATAAAAATTCTCCAAGTATTTTGTTAATTAACGAATTAATTCTAATTAATTCAGTGCAAAATTCTATAAATTCACGCAATATTTTTAAAGATCTCAAATTGAGACCATAAAATCAAATTGTTGAAATGCAACGTTTTGATGCTGTTAATGGTCTTAATTTGAGATTTTCAAAAAAAAAACTGCCTGTTCTTGAATAACTTAAATAATTTGAAAAATTCTTAAATATTTGCTGTAAACATTGTCCCATTGAAAAATAAAGAAGAATGAAAAAAAACGAAATGGAGAAACGAATTTTCACAATTAGCTATTATGATCAAAATTATGTAATATCGTTCAGTGAGATTATGATGCTCTAATCTTTTCGCGATACGCGACGCGTGATAATGCGACGGTACTGATAACGCTTCCTATTTCTTAATCGATTTTCAAAAAAGAAATTGTTTCTATATAGTTATCTAGATAAATTAATATATAAAAGAAAGTTTTTTAATATACTATTTTGAATTTCGATTTTACTGTGGAATTGTTAAAAATTGGTGAACGTATAATTCTCCGAATGCTCCAATTTGAACGGAAAAAAATACAAAATAACTTTTACTATTTACGTAAAGTAAAACCGAAACTTTCTGTAATTTCTGCGTCAATTTTTACTATTTTCGGAGTAAATTTTATTATTTCCGAAGAAAATTTTAGTAAAATTCACTACGGATGTATAGTGAAAGTTGGCGCAGAAATTCCATCAGTTTTACTTTGTAAATAGTAAAAGATAGTTTATATTTTTTTCTGTGTGGGAACGCAAGAGTTAATAAAAAAGAAAATAAATAAAATATTCAGTTGGTTATTTAAAAAATGCCCTCTTCATTTAAATCCACTTTCTACTATATATAAAAACTCTATACTTCTATTAGAATATAGTTTCGACACTTTTTTTGCGCACCCTAAAAAGTTGGAATTTCCAAGGAAAAGTAGAAAATTCCTTCTTTCGGAGTTAGAATAAAGTCTTTTGCCTTTCGGATTAACTTTTATGAAGGCCATCTGAAAGTATGATTAATATTAAAAGGGGTAAAATTATACGAAATCTTAATCCAAGTTTATAGTTAGAATTGAAATCACTACACACCACTTATCTTGCTGGATAAACCACTGCCGAACATGTCCGATTGTTTTTCGAAAATTTCATCAGATGGAATATTGAATCGACATTATTGAATTCACGAATTGAACACTCGGAGGAAGAAAATTAAGTAGTCGACTGACCTGTGCCCATCCTCCGCGACCGATCAAAAGTCGAACATCCCCAGACTGGCAGTTGCTTTCCGGTTGCAGAATCTCGCAGCGTCCGGGCCAATTCTCCCTGGTATCCTGGCCGCAGGTCTTGACGTGGCTAGCAATGTTGAGGGGTGGTGTGCACATACAAATGTGGATATGTCTCGCTTGTACGAGGAAAGTGCATTGGTGTGCACTCCCATCGGATATGATGCAGTGAACTCAAAGATGCAAAGGTGTGGGGGTGGTGAAACTCGGGCTTTTTTGAGACTACGACCAACTTATACCAATGACTATAGACAGGCACACATCGACAAGTCGCTATTGTAACGACATGCGATCCCCGGCGTAACGCCACGACATGTAACACCTTTGGAGAATGGCTCTTCGAGGGGGGGATGGTTGCTGTCAGTGAGGGTGGGACGGCTCGAGATGGTACAGGACTTGCTGGCCGAGTGGCTGCCGCACTCGTCATCGTGGAGCTTGTTAGTTAGCCACGGGGGCGGCTCCAAGGCCAGGTTGTCAGCTGACTCGGCTCCCGACACCACTATGTCATTGGTAGACTCCACCCTCGCACTAACTTCCGCTTTCGAAGGGGTTGCTGGGTGTGGCCTCACCACTTGGCACGCCTTCTCTCTCTCTCATCCCCGCGTGGCCGACTAACCGCCGCCAGCGAAAAACCCATGTCGATCTTCCACCCCCGTCGACTAGTCTGTTATTCGTTTGGTACATAACTCGTCCGGAAATAAGGAGGATGAGAGACTTTGAGACTGATATGGTGACCATTTCACGTCAGAAGTCATCTGTTAATGACCTTACAATAATGACTTATTCTTTAATAATTCTTCTTTTTCCTAAATAAAAAGTTTGTTTTCCTGAAAAAAATTTTGCGGTAAATAAAAATTCATCTTGGTACTGACAATCAATATTAGTTACCTTTGTTTAATTCTTAAGAAAGGGAATTTTAATTTCCAGCAAAAATAAATTTGATACACCTGGAAAAATCCTTTTTTCGCCAATGGAATTTCGTACACTGCGCCCCTGAGAGATTCCACACGAATCATAAAATAGTATTTACACGAACTAATGGTTTACCGTCGCTTCGTTGAAAAACGAATCCTCCTTCCATCCGCACATTTCTCCTCGAAATGTATATAGCAATCGTCAAGTATTTGCAAAACTGGAATATCAACTCCAATGTCAGGGACGTGCTTTTTTCCTGAAGAAAAGAAGAAAATTACTTCACTATTAGTATTTTTGTCATTTATTAAAAAAAAAGGAAAAAACTAATTAAAATTGAGTCTGGATTCTCTCTATATCAAGATGGGTGAATTTCGTGTATTTTTTTAGTCAAGTCTGACAGATTCGTTTAATGGTTCGTTCTCTCTGATGTTTGAAAGCGAAACAGTAGGAAAGGTGGTGAACCAGTGACGGTAGATCGGCGGTCTGATGATTAAGGGGATTTGGCCAAACGTAGTTTGCTTGGTGTGTATTCTGTTGAGCCCGGTCGTTCGCTTGAACAAACTCAACGAGGCCTTCTGACCACCTTGTCAGGCACGATCGGGTCCACTCGACCACGGCCGACGTTCTAGGATTTAGGATTGAACAGCTTTCTCTTCTCGACCACCCTTTTCGTTACAATTCCACCCCATCGTCAACAGTTCGATAAGAAATCCTACAGCTAAATCTGCATTCACTGTAAAAAAAAACTTAATAATCTCTCCACTGGAATTATATTCATTTTTTTTCTAATTTTTTCTAGTTTTTTACATATTTTTTGAATTTAAATTAGGATCTTAAAAAGGGCATATAATCATTTTTTCATTACAGTTTCCAGTTCGTTTTTTCAACAGATTTATCGGTAAAATGGTAAAAATTTGAAACTAATAAAAAATAAGTTGTTTGAAAAACAAACAATTGACGGACTAAAAAAATTTTTAGTATTCAAAAAAAGAGTTTAAAAAGGCAAAAAAACAGAAGTTTTGAACCTCAAAATCGAAAAGTCAAAACCTTTTTTTCTCCTGTCTTTGCATATTAGATCGATAAATTCATTGTTAGCACCTAGGAAACAGCCCTTCCAACCATCCCCAAAACGTTATTTCCTCCAGGTGAGCTTATTAGTTTGTTTCCTAGGGCAAAGAAACTGCAATAACATTTTTAGAGATTGAATATAAAAGTATTATCAACTAATCAATTATAGAAAATATAATTATATCACAATGCTACAGAGAAAGAATCTTGACGAAAGATGTTCACTAAACGAACCAAGTCGGTGCGCCAACGAAGTACAAGAAAGTAAAACTGATTGTCGAGAAGCAAACTATTCCGATTCTCATCAAGAATTAAAAGTAAGTCAATCAGTTTTTTTTAATAAAAAAAATGAAATATTTACCGAGGCGAATTTTCACCAGATGGGGGAAAAATATTCCTCTCCATTGACGGATGTATTGAAGAATCATCACGAAACTGGAGGCGTTAATTCTCCGTATTTTCCTCAACAAGAAGACGATCATCCAGTGAAAAGTGAGGGTCCTATGGAGCCAATCGGACCATGGGCGACAGGTTCTTTGACATACAGTCCCCAGAGTGGAATAACGGGCCTTCGTCCCGTGGTCGATCGTTATTCAATAACGCGTTACAGTCCCGGTCAATGGCGAGCTCATAATCGGACATTTTTCGATGAATCCACCGAGAAAATTCGAGAAGCCCAGTTTGTATAAAATGATCAATTTTTCAATCACGTAGTCTCTAAAAAATCGTCATCGTTCTGAATTGTTTTCCAAAATTCCTTACAGTAAATAGTTGCAAATTATTAGATATATTTCCTTGATTATCGAGGGGAAATTGTTTTCTTCCAAAATAGAGCCATAAGATTGGATGCTAGGCAATGTAAAGAGGAGATCTATAAAGAAACGGATAAGACCCAATTGGAAAATAGAGATCGACTCAGTATCCGGGTGGGTGTTGTTCATCGATGGAAAACGGAATTGGAGCGAGCCCTTCTTGACATAACTGAGGAAATTGAATTGCAAGATGGGGAGCGACGTCGTGTCCAGCAGTCTCTGTCAGTTCTCACGATACCCGAATCAATTGCTGCCGAGTTCCTGCAGCTTCGTTCCACAAGACTGGAGCCGGATCTCGTGAAAGACGATGTCGAAACGGAATTAGTGAAGGTGGTGTTATTTCCACTGAAAATTATATACAAAAACAGTTAATCATTTTAAATATAGGAAAATTCGAATATCGAAATTAGATTTGACTAAAACTTGAGTATAAAAATAGAAAAAGATATCATTGTTACTATATATTTTTCGACATCAGGAATTGGCCCTTTGTTGGGAGGTGAGAAGCTTCCTTGAGAAAAGTAAAGAGCAAATTGAAGAGGAATTGCTCGAACTGAGAAGTTTTAAGAACCGAATGGAATGCGATTGGACGGATAAAGCCGATACCTATGAAATTGATTCCCATTGTGTTGGATTGAAAAACTCTTCTCCTTTAATTTTGTTTAAAGACGGCGTTACAAGAGTTCCTGCAAAGTTTGTAAAAATTATTAGTCACTTATTAACTTGCTTATTACTATTATTATTAATAATTTAACCAAGTAAATTAAATAATCCCAAATTTTTTAATCCAATTTTTTTAATAGTCAAACGACCCCCGAAGAGTACGATAATTTCACCAAGGAAAATTTAACCACAGTGGAAAATTCAAGACAACGTTCGATAAATTTACGATCTACTTTGAATGTCAATTATTCCAATTCTCTGAAGGATCTTCGAATTCAATCGAATCGGGTCAACTCTGCCCTGGCTGAGAAAATTGCCCTCACGGAACAAGTTTGCGAGAATTTGGAAAAAGAACTCCTGAAGGTATATATAAATGTATCTGAAAGAAGAATATCAAAATTATTTTAATATCAAAATGTAAATAATTAAAAAAAAAACTTTCTTTCAAGTGTCTGCAAGAGCTCACAGTTACTGAAAATTTAATTCAAGAACTTCGTGGATCGACAAAAAGTTTAAATGATGCTTTAAAAGTTGCACAAAGTCGTCTATCGAATCGTCTTCAACGGAGGAATGTCGAAAATTGTAGAGACATTCCACAATATGGGTATATTCTCAAATACTTCCTTTAAATACTTTTTTTTTGTGTTAATTAAATATATTTAATTCTTTAATGACATTTTAGACTTATTGATGAAGTGAAAAATCTGGGAGAAAGTATATCAAATTTGATGATTAAATTAAGAAGAGCCGAAGATGCACAAGCTGGTTTAGTCAAGTCAAGGAGTAATTTGGAAAGAGAAATAATCGTCAAGCGAAAATCTTTGTACATTGATCGAGATCGTGGACTTGTTCTCCGATCTTTTTATCCATCTACAACAGAAATTTTAGGACAAAATGAAAAATAACAATAGAATTAAAAAGCATTTTTTGATATTCAATTCATTATTCATATGTTGTCCCAATAAATTGAAATGAATAATGTAATAAAATGAAATAAACGCACGATTTTATATTTGTTTTTCCAAAAGAGAAATTTTTCACTTGTTTTATAAAGTGGCATATGTCACATTTAATTTTAATTTTAATTTTTTTTTATAAAGAATCATGCAGGAGGGAACTCAAACGCAAGAGATTAAAATTCATCCCAAATCGGAACCAATTTTTTTCTTTCGAGAGAAATTTTCCAAAAAAGAAAATCAAATCAAAGAATATTTTCCCACTTCATTTGGAAGTAAACGTCAGAATGAAAATTCGGAAGAAACAAAAGTAAACAATTCTTTTAGATATTAATTAACCGGAAGTAAAATAATAATCGTAAAAAAATGTTCAATTTTAGAAAAATGAGACAGAAAAAGAAGTTAATTGTCCTCTAATTCCGAATGTTTTGTCTCCATCACCAGTGGGAGAAATTTCCAAAACAGTTCCCCTTGATTATTGGACACTTTTGGCATCAATTTCAGGGACACGACCAAATGTTGATAAATGCTCACAGTCGCGCTTCAGTCCCGGGGAAAATAAAATAAGATATAAAAAATTACTGAAAAAGAATCAAGAAAATTTCAATAGTTCATCGTAATTGCTAATAATTAACTATTAAATTTTTTTTCTAAAAACATAACAAAAGGTCAAATTGCTAATTAAATTAAAAATGTTCCTTGCATTGAGTAAGTATATAATTAGGTATTAAAGACTTTTTATTACCAGAATAATCGACTTGTCACTTTTAGATTATCAGCGTTCACTGCTCTGAAATCTATGGAGAATGCTTTCACGAAATCCGATAATGATTCATTGTGCAATAACATGAGATTATGTGGAAGAGCCGGAGTTCTATTTAGATGGAAACTGGAATTAGAACGAAATATTTCGGATCAAAATTCAGAAATAAAATTGATTTCCAACGAAAAGAAACGATTGGATAAATCATTTCATGCTCTTGAATTAGTTAAGTCGATTAACAATGAAACAAAATTAAGCAGATGTTTGAGAATTCAATCGGAACTCGTTCACGATCAGGTCGATGAAGAAATAATTAAGGTATATAATTAGTGTCAATATTTACAAAAAAAATTTCAATTTTTTCAAATATTTACGACTTAAAAAATTCAGATACTTTTCAAGAAAAAAATGTGTGCCATACAACAAACGTGATAGGTTTTGATTTTCAATTTGAATTTGAAAATATTGAAATTCGTTTCAGGAAACAATTGCATCTGAAGAGATTTCAAATATTTACAAACGATGTAAAAATCACTTGAATCTTCAACTTCAAGAATTAAAGGACGCTAAGCAGAGACTTGAATGTGACTGGTCCAGGAAAGAAGAAACTTATGACATTGACACAACTTGTATTGGCACAAAAAATACTTCCTCGAATATTTTATGGAACCCTGGATCCATCCGATTGCCACAAAAGTACGTGAAACATAATCTAAAACAATACAAATCGAGTCAAAATTAATAAAATCAGAATTAAATTAAAAAAATTGTATTGGAAACGAATCACAATTTTTTCTATTGATTTCTTTGTCCTTTCAAGTTTTCGTATATTTATTTTTGATATCCTTTTTTCGTTTATTTGATAATTCTATATATACATGAATCTGAAAATAATAAAAACAATTTTTTTTAATTTTTCCAACTAAAAAATTATTTGCCTTGCAGTCAATCATCCCCCGTAAGTTATGAACAATTTTGTAAAGAATCCATCATACAGAGTCAAAATACCCTAAGAAGATCACAAATTTTACGAACAAATATGAAAAATGTTTATGAATCTTCGGTTCATGATCTCCGAGGACAAGCGGATAAAATTGATTTCACATTAGATGGAAAAATTGCCGAAACGATTAAAAATTGCTTTAAACTTGAAAACGATTTGACAAAAGTATGAAATTTTGCTTTTATTTAAAAACAAGTGTTATTTTTTATTATAAAAAAAAAAATGATCGCAGTGTCTACGGTCCATATCTGAAACAGAAGCATTGATAGAGAAAATTAATATTAATGTAAGAAAATTGGATGGAGCAATGAAATGCACTCAAAACTGTTTAAATGAACGTCTTCATCGTGAATCCATTGAGAATTGTCGTGACATTCCGCAAATGGGGTGCAAAAAATATATAATATCAATTATCAACGACAGCTTTTTTACCATAATTAAAGAAAAGTTTCGCCTATTTTATTCAAATAAATTTTTTTTTGTTTCAGTTTGATTGATAGTGCAAAATTACTTGCAGAAAATGTGACTAATATTTTGGGACAAAAGGCACATGCGGAAGAGGTGTTTGGTGAATTAATTAAATCACGAAAAAAAATAGAGAGTGAATTGGTTATAAAATACAAAACTCTGTATATAGATCGTGATCGTTGTCTTTCGATAAGATCTTATTATCCAAGCGTTCAATGTTTAGCTGGATATTAAAAAATTATGAAAAAATTGAATATTGTTCGCAATAAAAGAACATTTTTGCATTAAATTATTCAATCAATTTAAGACAAATTCGATAAAATATAAAGTTAATTAGTCACAAATAAATTAAATTGCATTTCTTTTAGTTATTTACTGTCCTAATTTATAATATTATCAACATTTTAGATTTTTTTTCGACAATTTTTAACAGGTTATGAATGTCATTTGCCTCATATTAATTTAATTGTCGTTTTATTTAATAAATACACTTGATAATTATTAGAACATAAATTAATAAGAATAAATTAATAAAAGGTAACTTACCCCGTAAAGAACCAGAGAGTTTTATATTGTTTTATATCTTTAAATAATTAAATTATTATTTATTTGACCGTTACAAGTTTTTCCATTTAATTTTACACATACATGTGCCAACACAATTACACACCAGGCATGCCAATCCATAGAAACGTATGATTATTAATTTTTTGCCGATAAAGCAGAAGTCTTTACCGGCTAACCTAACCTCAAAATTTCAAGAGAATTTGTAAACGTGGATTGTATCCTGTCAAACGTCAAAGTTTAACTATTGTTTATATAGATTGTTAGAGGTCAATGCTAATCAAAATTAAATAATAAGATTAACAATATGTGGTGCTACAATATCAGTTATTTTCTCTGTTTATTATACATATTTGTTGGATTAAAAGGAATTAATTGTGCGTCTAATGAAGAAACTTGTTACTCATATGCAGGAGGATCTGTTTATCCTGCAGGTGCAAAACATGCTGGACATCAATTACAAACAACAAAAGCAGTTAGTAAGTTCCTCATTTTCTTATCATTGTTATTATTCTAATCACTAGCTGTTTATCGTTCGCTTCCTCTTCATACATTATTCTGAACGATTTTATGTCATTTTTGTCATATATTTTCACATCAATTGCTTTTCCGCCCCTAAAACAATTTTTATTTTTAAATTTATTATCTAAATTTTATTTATTAATAATTATTATTAGTTAGAGAAATTATTCAATAAATTGTACAATAAAACTTTACATTATTTTATATTTATTTTATACAAATGTAAGTCTCATTTATTGTTTATATCTCTTTTGTATTGTTGTTGTGGCGCCTTGAATTTAATTATAATTTGTACCAATCCTATTATTTCAATAATAAAATAGTTGAAATTTATTATTGCATATTGTATTGGAGGAAAAAATTGTCAAATACTTTTAAATTAAATTTATTCTTTACAATTTTACCTTATTTACCTTTTCACGATTATATTTTAACACTTCGAAGGTCATTGATAAAAATTGTCAAGTGTTTACGTTGATAAGTTACAGACTTTTTAAAAAAAATAATTTAACTTTATTCTTCAATAAAATTTAAATTATTTTCCATTTTTATTTAAAATTGTTTAATCAATTTTCAACACTTTATTGAAATAAAATTAAACCGTAAAAATAATTTTAAAAAAACTTGCGTTTATCTCAACTAAAAATTTATACTTCTATAAGAATTCTATTATCTTGAGAAACAAATTACACAATATGCTTTTACTGTTTACATAAAATTGTATAATTAAAAAAAAAATATTATTCTAGAAGGTCTGCTAATTTGAGAATAGTAATTGGCAATATTCCAGTGTCTGTTTAGAACACAAAAATATCTCAATAGTGAAAATATTTCCTCTGTGGAGGGTCAACAAAAAAAAAAGAACATTAATTTGACAATGAGATCTGACATAACGATAAAATTAATTTTTTTTGTAATTTTGTGTCTTGTTTTTAAATCGTTTGCTAATTCAATTACAGTTGGAAAACCGGCACCGTTTTGGGAAGGAACGGCAGTCGTTAACGGAGAATTTCATGACATAAAATTGACTGACTTCCTTGGGAAATACCTCGTATTTTTCTTTTATCCTTTAGATTTGTAAGTATCAAGTTCAATAATTTATCAATATTATTATAATTTATTTAGATAATCTAGATATTAATTTATCATAATTTTTTAGTGTTTATAATTTTAATATTAATACTTCTTTTTTTTTGTAGTACATTTGTATGTCCAACGGAAATTTTGGCTTTTTCCGACCGAGTAGAGGAATTTAAGAAATTGAATGTACAAGTTGTGGCAGCCTCTGTCGACTCACATTTTACTCATTTAGCGTGGATTAATACGCCACGTAAGGAAGGTGGTTTGCAAAATATAAAAATACCGTTACTAAGCGATCTCACACACACAATAGCCAAGGATTATGGAGTTTATTTGGACGATTTGGGACACACACTTCGGTAATTTAATGACACCTATTTTCCCTTTTTTTCCAATAGAAAAATTTAATTAATTCTCTTTTCTTATTAATTTATTATTCATAATAATTATTAATTCCAGTGCGTTGTTCATAATCGATGGAAAAGGTGTTTTACGACAAATTACAATGAACGATCTTCCAGTTGGAAGATCCGTTGATGAGACACTAAGATTAGTGCAAGCATTCCAGTATACAGATGAACATGGAGAAGTATGTCCTGCTGGTTGGAAACCAGGACAGGATACTGTACGTAATTTTTCTTTTCTACTATTTTTTTTGTTTTACTATCACATTATTTTATTTTTATTCTATTTCCACTATTTTCAAGAAGTATAAATCTTTATTAATAACAATAGTTAACTAAACGAATTAATTAAATTTAAATACTCTTTTTCAGATCATTCCAAATCCCAAGGATAAAATTAAGTTCTTCGCTAAAAGTGATCTCTAAATGTATAGATAATAATTAAGAACAAATTTTCTGACTTTTGGAAAACAGCCAACCGGTGAATATCGTGTGATTATTATAATAATGTCAGAAATAATTTTTATTCAATGACAATCGTTTCTCATTTCTGATGATTGATGAATTTTTTTACTTTCAAATATATAATTTTATACATAATTATCTTTATACAAAGAGTTGAGTGATAGTTTTTCGTACTTTGTAAAAATATTATATAAATAAAAAAAGGAATGTGAATATTTTTAAAAAAAATTGCGTTACGTATATTAATTAATAATAATCCATTTTATTTATTTTTTAAAATTTTCCGCGTTTTAATCCGTGAGATAAATTTTATGCGCATGCGTAGTTCTGCATTCCTTGTGTTACAGTTCATCTCCGTGATTCCGGCCAATTCCTGCCGTTTCCATGTGTAACACGGTAGTTTTTGTGTCACCTGACGGCTTGTAATTATTTTTATATATTTCGACAATATACAATAAGTAAAATCATTTTGTGTTTAGTGTTATTGTTTTCATTTAGTGTGTGCATCTAGGAAATTAAAAATGCCACGAATTATGATAAAGGGTGGCGTTTGGCGCAACACCGAGGTAAATTTCTTTAACCTAACCTCAAAATCTGCGTCTCTAAAATTTCTCAATTTTTAAACAAATAATTATGAACAAATACTCGAAATTACTCTAATAATAACTTCTAATTGGTGAAAATAATATACCAAGATTCATAGAATTTCTATTTCAATATTTAATTCAACTTTAAATTATCTTGTTACTTTTTTGGAATGTTTGGAATTAACTATACTGTTCTTAAATTTGTTTGATTTGTTTTGCTGTAGTTTTTAAGTTTCTTTATCATTATACATAATGTAAATGTATGATTAATTTCTTTTAAAATTTAATTTTAAATAGGTAATATTTCTGTTTCCCTGACTCGCAAAACTGAATTATTTACACTTTTTCAATTTTAACAGGATGAAATTTTGAAAGCGGCTGTTATGAAATATGGAAAGAATCAATGGAGTCGAATTGCTTCCTTGCTTCACAGAAAATCGGCGAAACAATGCAAAGCCCGATGGTTCGAATGGTTGGATCCAAGTATCAAGAAAACCGAATGGAGTCGCGAGGAGGACGAGAAATTGTTACATCTTGCGAAATTAATGCCAACGCAATGGAGAACAATTGCGCCAATTATTGGAAGAACAGCCGCGCAATGTTTAGAGAGATACGAATATTTACTCGATCAAGCGCAAAAGAAGGAGGAGGGCGAGGATGTTTCGGACGATCCAAGAAAATTGAAACCAGGTGAAATTGATCCTAATCCAGAGACAAAGCCGGCGCGTCCCGATCCCAAAGATATGGACGAAGATGAACTCGAAATGCTCTCAGAAGCTCGAGCCAGATTGGCAAACACTCAGGGAAAGAAGGCAAAACGCAAAGCTCGCGAGAAGCAATTAGAGGAAGCGAGGAGACTCGCAGCTTTGCAAAAGCGTCGTGAATTAAGAGCCGCGGGAATCACTGTCAATCAGAAGAATAAACGAAAACGAGAAATGAATTACAATTCGGAAATTCCTTTCGAGAAACGTCCGGCGTCAGGATTTTATGACACATCAAACGAACATGTCGATCCATTGGCGGCCGATTTTTCCCGATTACGACAACAACATTTAGATGGTGAATCACGTCAGGAGGCTGAAATGATGGAACGAAGAAAGGACAAACAAAAACTTAAGCAACGAAAGGAAAATGACATGCCAATGGGAATGTTAAATAACGAGGAACCTGTGAGAAAACGCAGTAAATTGGTTCTACCGGAGCCTCAAATTTCTGACAGTGAATTGCAGCAAGTTGTTAAACTCGGTCGTGCTTCAGAGGTTCGTTTCATTTCCATGAGATATGTACATTTTTTTTCTTTCTTCGATATAATTTTTTATCCTTTCATTACAGGTGGCTCGTGAAATAGTTTCTGAAGGAGGGGCAACTGATAGTTTACTGGCGGATTATTCTTTAACTCCGAATACAGCTGTGACTCCAAGGACGCCAGCCGTTCAGGATAGAGTTCTTTTAGAGGCCCAGAATGTCATGGCGTTAGTTAATGTCGACACTCCATTAAAAGGTACAATCCCTATTTAGAAAGAAAATATTTCCTAATGTTTTACGAATAAAGGTATTTTCTTTCAATGTATTAAAGTTTAAGAATTTTCTTCCTTTTTTAATCAAACATTTGTTTTTTTCTTTCATAGGAGGATTAAATACGCCGCTTCATAATTCCGATTTCAGTGGCGTGGTTCCTGTCTCGAACGCAGTCGTCACTCCAAATACACTTCTTGCTACTCCTTTCCGATCTCAACGTGCCGATGGCACTCCAATTGCATCGTTCAGTACTCCAGGCTCAGTGCGAACTCAGAATGGCGTTCTTGCACCGACTCCAGTTCGCGACAAACTGAACATCAATTCCGAAGAAGCTTTAGAGGGATCTGAAACCCCCGCTCTTAAAAAACAGGTTTACATTTAAAAAAAACAATTTTTTCCTCAATAGTCTAAATTCTTTGAATATTGCACATTATTGATATTATTTGCAAATTTTCTTTCCTATTTATCTCTTAGGCAAAAGAGCAATTGTGGGCTGGACTTCGTTCCTTGCCGACGCCACGAAACGATTATGAAATCGTCGTTCCCGAGGACGAAACAGATGAAACTGGTCCAACGTCCATTGGTGATATCATTGAAGATCAAGCCGACGTTGATGCTAGAAAACAACAGGAAATTATTGAACAGAGTAAATCGTGTCAAATTTCTAAAAAGAAAATGCATTTTTTAAATTCAGGGAAAATGCTCCTTAAAAGTGGTTTTCAATTTCGTTTTTTCAATTGTCTTGATTATTTTTTCATTTCCAGAGCAAAGAGAATTGGCGCGACGATCGCAAGTTATACAAAGGGACATGCCACGACCAATAGACGTGAATCTTAATATATTGCGACCGACCTCGGATTCTTTGAACGATTTACAGAGAGCTGAGGAATTAATCAAACGGGAAATGATCACAATGTTGCAGTACGATGCAGTGCATAATCCAGTGCCAACGAATAAACGATCAAACAATGCAATGACTCAAGCTCAATCCTATTTAAATTCCCATCCTTATAAAAATTTCGAAAAGGATGAATTGGAAGATGCGAAAAAATTGGTAGAGAACGAAATGAATATTGTCCGCAAAGGCATGGATCATGGTGATATCAGTTTGGAAGCATATTGCACCGTTTGGGAAGAGTGTCTATCACAAGTATTCATTTAACTATTCTACTAACCATTTTAGAAAAATCCCTGCCCCGAATAATTATTACCCATTTATTACCTTTTAAAGACAATTAATTACATATTTGAAACAACTTTACAGATTTTGTATCTAGAACCACAAAAGCGATACACTCGAGCAACGCTTGTCTCGAAAAAAGACAGAATCGACGCCTGCGAGAGGAAATTGGAAGAGAATCGAATGCTCATGACGGGTGAGGCGAAACGTGCCGCAAAAATGGAAAAGAAGTTGAAAATTTTAACGGGAGGATATCAAGGTCGCGCTCAAGCATTGGCGAAACAATTGAACGACACTTGGACACAAATTGAACAATTGAGATTAGAATTGTCGACATTCAAATTCTTGAAAGGCCAAGAGGAAGCTGCATTGCCGAGGAGAATAAATGCATTGGTTGAGGACGTTAATCGACAAAAGGAACGTGAAAAACAATTGCAAAGTAAATTTGCACAATTGCAAATTATATTGCCGGAAAGAATAGTTCAAATTGAAGATAACGAAAGGTCAGAGGAGAATTTTGGTAATATTTAAATTTATTACTCTTACATTCTATCTTTAGAATTCAATATACTTACTCTTAAATGACAATATTGTTGTTTATTATAGTTCCTTTGTGAAAATTATCACATTTATGATTTTAATCATCAATGGTAAATATTTTCACAAAATTTTTTTTTCTTTATTATCTAAATATTTTTAATTATTAGAGATATTAATTTAAAATCTTTAATAATTTCTATTATATTAGAAATAATACCAAGTTTATCACAATGGATTATTTTTTACTTTTTCGAACGTAAAAGGAAATATTAGTAAAAAAATAGATTAAATTTCCATTTTTAATATTTTATTATTACTGGATTACAAATTTTTTAGAATATTTTAAACAATTATAGATTAATAAGCGAAATACTTTTCATAATTTTTTGGTACCAAAGATATTTCTCATTTGGCTCATGAACATATTTTAAATTAATTTGCCAAACTTGCCCCACTCCTGCAACGTTAGTGAAATTTTTCCCTTCGATTAAAAACTTCGTCCCGGGTAATAGAATTGATTTAGGATGTACAAAGCAGAATTTTTGTTTTATTTTCGCTCTTAAATAAGGTTTTGAAAATTTTATGTTTAATAAGACATTTTCAAAATCCTTTTTACGAGAAGGAATTTTATTATTAACGAGAGTTCGACCCGTGATGGTGAATTTTTGCAATGTATATTCCTCTTGATCTAAAAATAGTTTCTTTATAGATTTGTTACGCATATTTTCGATAGTAGTTAAAACAAAATCAAAATTTTCAATCGGATCGTCAGATTGTCTAATTGCTAAATTATACAGTGCAATTTTCATCCGCTTTGCTTCATTCGTGTCGGACGTTATTTTTTTGTATCCAGTTGTCGCAAAATTTCGAATTGCGTAGTAATCCTCAAATGTAACAGTAAATCGTTCAATAGCATGTTCGTAATTTTCAAGTATATCTTTTAAGATTGTTCTCTTTTCAATAATAATTCTCTCTGATGGTATATAAATTTTTTTTATCCTCTTCGTCACATCTGTCAAATTTAAATTCTCCTCTTCTAACCACTTTTTGTATCTTAATTTAAATAATTCTTCTTTATGTTCTATTATGTATTTCTTCCCCTTTTGTGGAATTAAAAAATTCTCTTCACTTTTCCAAGTGTTGAGAAATTCCTGTACGCTAAAATTTTCGTCAGGAAAAACGTAAATTTTGATTACTTTGAGTAAATCATCTCTTGAAACATTTGGCATTTGAATTAAAGACTCGTTAAGAACTTGATTTTCAATTATCTGTTGTTTTTCCCTATTTATTATTCTGCGACAGTTGGTAATTAAAGATTTTGATATAGTTTTGAAGTTACATTCCCTTAAATTATAATCGGCTATGTCTGTAGTTATAAATTGAAGTCTTTGCAAACTATGTTGCAGTTTGCAATCAATTTCATAAAAATGTTTTTTGGTCTCGTTTAGAGTGCTCTCGTTAATTAACCTGAATTCTTTTTCGTTTGGTGAAATGGTTCTTGTTAAAAGTAGCAATACTTTTTTCCTGCTGCCATATTCATCAATAGTTCTCAAATACGCTGCTTCTGAATCGTTCAACATAACGAATGCGTAACCATAGCCGGAATAACTATGCTCGTGACGTGTTAGCATATTTAATTCTAAAGTAGAATTATTATTGTTGTCAAACGAAAGTATATGATACTCAATTAAAAATCTTTTTATATTATTTATTAGATTGAATATGGATGTATAGTCCAAGGAAGTTATGATTTTTAAATGTCGAACATTCTCCTCGAGAATGTTGAATGTGTTCTCTATCTTAACTGCAGCATTATTCCAAGGATCATTGGATAAACTTGACAGCAGATACGAATTCAATTTCAATTGGTCTTTAAGAAGTTTTGAATATCTTTTATAACTGAGAAATTCTTGAAATGTTCTTAAATCATTCATTTCTTCCTTTTTCATTATTTTTCGAATTAAGTTTTTTAAACTTAAAGTTTTTATAGATGTACCTATTGTTTTCAGAAGAGATCGCGTTTCTACTTGGATTAAATTTACAGATATGTTGTCATCTTCCTTGTCAATAGGATAAAGAGTAAATGTCTCTATTTTACAGGGATCTTTCTCATTGTATAATCCATTTAAAATTTTACCTGATAAACATGGATAAAGTGGCACCAGGGACAATCCGTATTCCTTCCACCAATCACTTTTCAATGGATCGAATAACGTTGTCAGTAGTAATGATTCTAATCTGTAACTTCTATTTTTTATTATTTTGTCCACAGTGGGATCTATCTGATCACTGATTGGTTTTTTTTTGTACAATTTAGTGCTAGTAGAAGCATGTATTTGTTGAAAAAGTTCAGGATCATCGTCTGTTGTAACAACTTTTGCATTATAGTTATTTCTTATCAAAGCATAATAATTTGTGGTGCCATTGTTAGAGAAGTAAATTCCAAATAAATCGAATGATCGTTTCATTTTATCTTCAAAAACACTCGATGTAGAATTATAATCCACTAGTATTGTAACTACTTGAGTATCCCGCTTCCATGATTGAAAGTAATTCGTCAAGACTTTCAAAATTAATCTCTTTTCAAACTTTTTATAGGCCTCAACTATATTATTAATTTGGTTTTGATAGTAATTATAGAGGTTTGGTAAAGGGTGACCAATTTTACATTCAAAATCTTTCGGTTGATGAAGATACCTAGAAATAAATGGCATTTTTTCTTCCTCGGTTTTTAATTTACAAAAAGGATCAGAATCTATTAACCATCGAGCCAGAGTGATGCATGTTTTAAATTGTGTCAGTTCGAAATGAAGGTTGTATTTAGTGTCAACTTTTAGATAAGAATCGATTTTTGAATAAATGTCGTCTAAGTATTTAAAAAAGTAATTGTATGCTTTTACCCAGTGTTCGGGATCGAAGATAATATTTGTTATTTTTTCTCGTTCGAGCTTTTCATTTTGATTAGCAACATAGACAAAAAGCGCTGGCAGAGCAAAAGCCGTTATATTAAATTGTTCTAATTTCTCTTCAATGATTAATTCTTCTATTAAATGGCCAAGTAGTAAATATTCATCAAACAGGGTTTCATTATTTAACTCAACTTTTTCATCGAACATACCGGAATAATAGAGAGCATTCATTATGCCAGGTCGGAGAAAAATTAAACCAGCCTGTGCGTAAATGTAATCCAATGACAATAAGTTGAGAACAATCTTTGGTTGTGGAAACAGAGGCTGAATAATTATATCATTAAATATTCTTTCAGCAGCTAGAGGCGTTAGTAATGAGTCGTTTCCATATTCATTCTCAAATGCTGTTTTTTCAAGACTCTTCTTTATTTCCTCGAACAAATTTTTTATCTCCAAATTTTCTGTTTTTCGAACAACGTCTGCCAAAAAGCCGTAAATATTTCCAAATTTGTCAAATACGAGGGAACTGATAATATACTCGAACATGGAGTTAACGAAAATGTCATCAAATGTTTCGCCAATTTTCTCCCCGTACAAATCGCTGCCTTGCAATAAACTTCGAATTAGCGGATCTAGATTATCTGGATGTTCGTCGAAATACTTGTAAAGAGCATTAACGACTGGTATTTGTTTCTGTCGATCGTCGATTGGTAAATAATTTTCGCTTAATAGAAAATCGCTGAGTAAATTAAAGTAACTGTAGATGGAAATCAAACCCACGGCTTCTACCGGATTCGCTAAATTGTCTAAACTCATTTTAAAAATTTTATCCTTCACAAACTGCGAATAGAAAAAGAATTGTCATTGTTATTTTAAAAAAGAAGTAGAAAATTTCTATTTTTCTTACCCGATATTGGTATCAAATGATAAAATCGAAAAAATTGTTGTTCAATTTAAATTATTCAGTTTTCGTATTATGCAGTATAGGATTACTTTCCAAACATTTATAATTTTTCTTAAAACCTATTTTTCTAACAGCACATTTATCTTTTTTATTTTTATTTTTCCGCTATATCGATAAGTGCATATAGCAATTTAAATATAAAATTTTATCATCACGTGGCACGTATAAAAAAAAACGTATAAAATTTGTATACGAAGTGCATCACTTTTATATTTTTTTTATCGAAAAAATATTTTTTATTTTTTGAAATAGAGAAACACTCGATACGCATATTACGAAATATTTCTGGAATATTCGAAAAGTATCTTTGTTTTGAATTTGGTAAAAATATATAAATAAACTCTTTTATTAAAAGCTGGATAGAATTATTGAACACTCTAAATTTTTTGTCATTTAATATTTTATTACTTGTATGATTACAATTACTGTTTAGTTGACTTTTAGAATAATAATTTATTACTCTGTCTTTAAACACGATGATAATTATTAAATAAGTTTAATTTACAAATATTTTTCATAATCTTTTGGTACCATATGTATTTCTCATTAATCTCGTGAACGTATTTCAATTTAATTAGCAAAATGTGACCAAATCCTGTAGCTGTCATATACTTTCTTTCTCCAATTAAAAATTTAGTCCCTGGTAAAAGTATTGATTTCGTATGCACAAAACAAAATTTCTGTTTTATTTTAGCTCTTAAGTAAGGTCCTGAAAATGTCATTTTAAGCAGGACATTTTGATAACCCTTTCTGTGGTAGGTAATTTTATTTACAATTTTTGTACCCGTGAGGGTAAATTTTTGTAAAGTATATTCCTCTGGATCGAAAAACAATTTCTTTATAGATTTTCTTGGTATAGATTCAAGTGTCAATAATACTGAATCAAAGTTTTCAACCGAATCGTCAGATTGTCTAATTGCTAAATTGTATAGTGCAATTTTCATTCGTTTTGCTCCATCTGTGTCGGCCATTATTCTTTTGTATCCAGTTATCGCAAAATTTCGTATCGCGTAGTAATCATCAAATGTAGCACTAAATCGTTCATTACTTCGTTTGTAAACTGTAAATATATCTTTCAATGTTGTGTTCCTTTCAATCAAATATCTTTGCCTATGTGAATACATTATATTTATCCTCTTTACAACATCTGTGAAATTTAAATTTTCCTCCTCTAACCACTCTTTGTATCTTAATTTAAATAAATCTTCTTTGCGCTCAATTATATTTTTTTTCCCCTTTTGTGGAATCAATAAATTCTCTTCACTTTTCCATTTATTAAAAAAATCCTTTACGCTGAAATCTTCATCAGGGAATACGTAATTCTGAATTATTTTAAATAATTTATCTGTTGGAATCTGTGGCAATTCGATTGTAGACCTGTTCAGAATTTCATATTCAATTAACTTTTGTTTTTCCTTATTTATTATTCTGGGACATTTAGTGAGTGATGGCGATTGCTTCTCTTTGCTGCTACATTGTTGTAAATTATAATCGGCTACATCTGTAGCATTAAATATAAAAGAATACGGACTAGTTTGAAGTTTATTGTCAATTTCATACAAATATTCACTGGTAGGTTTTAGAGTACTCGAATTAATTATCCGATATATTGGTTGGTTTGTTGAAATATTGTTAGTGGAAATTAACAGTACTGTTCTGGGACTGACATAATCATCAATTGTTCTTAAAAATGCAACACTATAGTCGTTCAACATGACAAATTTATAACCGTAGCCAGAGTCAGTAAGTGGGTTTTGTGACAATATCTTTAAATTCAGTTCAGGATGATTAGAATTGCCAATTGCAAATATCACAAAATCGTTACATAGTTTATCAATGTTTTCTATCATATTAATTATCGAAGTGTAATCCAGGGATGATTTGGTTTCAATTTTCTTAAAAGTATCCTCGAAAATGTTATAATAATTCATTTTCCCTGAGTGCAAGATTATAAAAAGGATTAGATAAACGTAATAATATTCTCTGATTAAATTCCAGTGTATCTTTGACAAATTTTGAAAGTCTTGTATATTTGAAATATTTGTCGAACGTATTTATCATAAGGGATTTTTCTTCTTCTAGCACTAGCTTTTTTATTAACTTTTTTAGACTCAGTATTTTTATACTTGTGCCTGCCGATGTTAAAATAAATTGAGTTTGTGATTCTATTAAATTTACTGTAATTTCATCATTTTGATTATCAACAGGAAACATTGTAAACGTATCCACTTTGCATTCATTTGCATTCTCGTATGTCTTATTAGGAAATTTGGCTGATAAACATGGATAAAAAGGCACCAGGGAAAATCCATAATCCTTCCACCAATCAGTTTCTAATGGTTGATTTGGCGTTGATATTAGTAACTTTTTTAGATTTTCACTCCTTCTTTCTATAATTTCGTCCCTTAAATCATTTAATTGCTGAGTAAAATTTTTTTTTACATCTTCGGTAGGATAGGTAACAGTATGCTCTGAAATTGAAGAATAATAATTCATTTTTATTATTTTGGAACTGTAGTTTTCTCGGATTATTGAATACGAAATGAAGGAACCGTTTGTAAAGATGATTTCAAAATTATCATTTGATGAAATATGTATCGATTCACTCAAATTATAATATCTATAATAAGTCGAAGTAACTAATTTCATAATTACTTTAGTGTCTCGGTCCCACGATTGAAAGTAATCGTTAAATTCACTTGTGAGTAGCCTGTTATCTAATTTTTCATAGGCGTGAACTATGTTATCAATGTTGTGCAAAAAATGAACATGAATTCCTGTTGAAACATCTCCATAACATCGAGAGTTGTTGGGATTATTAATAATCGCATTATCTATTTTTTTCTTTTTGTTTATTTCTTGACAATCGGGACCAGATACTATGTAATGTTTGTGGAGGGAGGAAATTAACTCAAAGTGTGACAAACTAAAATGCATATTGTACTTAGCGTCATCTTCTAAAAGAAATTCAATTTTATCATACCTGTTATTCAAAAATGATAGAAAACAGTTATAAGCCTCTAGCCAGTGCTTCGGATCCAAAATGATGTTCATCATTTTTTCGTGTTCGAGTTTCTCACTTTTTTCAGTAACATATACAAAAAGCGCTGGAAGAGCAAAAGCCGTTACGTTGAATTGTCCTAATTTCTCCTCAATAATTAATTCTTCAAATAAATGGCCAATTAGTAAATATTCATCAAAGAGGGATTCATTATTTAATTCCATTTTTTCAGCGTACATCCCGGAGTAATAGGGAGCATTCATTATACCAGGTCGGAGCAAAATTAAACCAGCTTGTGCGTAAATGTAATCGAGTGACAA
>JUFY01034658.1:1794-12753 GCA_001855655.1 Leptopilina clavipes
CCTCATAAAAGCAATAAAATATATAAATTCCTTACGTGTTAAAATAATTCATGAAAATCACTGAAAAAACGCCGTCCTGCACCTATTTCTCCCCTTAAATAATATAATCAAATAAATATAGTTAAGATGATTTGAATCGATAAACATGAATAATTTACATTGAGATAAACATATTTTAAATAAAAACAGAATCAGCACATAGGGGAAATATTTTCTTTTTTCATTTTTATGTCTTCCAGTGAAAATAATTTTATAATTACTTTTTTAATGACAATCATTTTTAAAAAACGGACAATCAGGCGTATCTTTTTCTGCTTTTAAAATATTAAGAATTATCTAGTGTAAGTACACAAACACACCCGGACATTTTTTTAAAACCTCATTTTTGGTGTCCTGAGGTTAAATTTATGTTATGAAAACATGTTCCAAATAGTATTAACAGCGTGATAGTAATTTTTCCAATTATATAAAAATTCTTCTTCTATTATATTATTGAAAAAATTAGACAAGTGCGAGTTGCACTCGCACTGAAACCTAAAGTTCCGTAAACCAGTTAAATTAGTTTAGATTGCAAATATAAATTATTTTATAATAATTTTATTTTAAGACAGTGCGTACAGATATCAGTATGCGCTTTTTCCCTAACAGCACTGGATATTTCACAATATCCCTGGGACGTCCCTGGTGGATCGTGAAAACTGAAATCTAACCGAGTTCAGTTAGGTTTCAGATAGATTTCGGTTAGAGTCAATATATTTTAATAAGTCGGCTTATTTTGGTGAAAAAAGCTTTTGCGATAGATAAATAAACATTTCAGGATTCAATGTATGCAACATTCAGGATAACCAATTGTTTTTTATTGAAATATTAATATTTAAAGTGAGAAACGTCAGTTTCATTGTACGATGTATGTGTGTGTGAATGATGGTAAGTTGATAAACGATGAAACTGTTGCCGCGCGATTTGCACTACAGATGGCGGGACTGACATAAGTCACATGTTTTTCTATTTTACATGCAAATTTCTTAAGATATTCTTAGTTTCTTGAAATAAAGTGAAAATTTTCAATTAAATTCTCCTTTTTAATTTTTCTTGAACAATTCTTTTCACTTTATTTAAAAAAGAAATAATTTTTTTATTTCTAAAAAAGAACTCAATGCAAGTTTTTTTCTTTATTTGGATAAAAAAACCACGAACTTTTTGAGAATTTTCAATAAAAAAGTAGAATTCAATCCAAATTTTTCGCTTTATTTCGAAAAAATTGGACGAATTTCTGAAAAAATTTCTATTAAAATATTAAATAAAATTCAAGTTTTTTGTTTTATTTAAAAAAAATACAACTAATTTCTTTTGATTTATCTTGAAAAGATAATGCGAAATACTTGTATTTAATTTTCCTTTTTTGAAGAAATTTTTTTTTAATTTTGTCGTATTTTCTTGAAACATAGCGAGAATTTTTTATTATTGAATTCTTATTTTGAATAAAAGTTTCTTATGAAATTAGTTCTATTTTTTCCAAATAAAGCAAAAAAGTGAATTGAATTTTTTTTCAACATAAATTTCTTAAGAAATTAGTCGTATTTCTTTGAAATAAAACAAAAAACTTGAATTTTATTTAATATTTTAATAGAAATTTTTTCAGAAATTTCGTCCAATTTTTTCGAAATAAAGCGAAAAATTTTGATTGGATTCTACTTTTTTATTGAAAATTCTTAAAAAATTCGTGGTTTTTTTATCCAAATAAAGAAAAAACCTTGCTTTGAGTTCTTTTTTAGAAATAAAAAAATTAAAAAAAAATTATTTCTTTTTTAAATAAAGTGAAAAGAATTGTTCAAGAAAAATTAAAAAGGAGAATTTAATTGAAAATTTTCACTTTATTTCAAGAAACTAAGAATATCTTAAGAAATTTGCATGTAAAATAGAAAAACATGTGACTTATGTCAGTCCCGCCATCTGTAGTGCAAATAGCGTGGCAACAGTTTCATCGTTTATCAACTTACCATCATTCACACACACATACATCGTACAATGAAACTGACGTTTCTCACTTTAAATATTAATATTTCAATAAAAAACAATTGGTTATCCTGAATGTTGCATACATTGAATCCTGAAATGTTTATTTATCTATCGCAAAAGCTTTTTTCACCAAAATAAGCCGACTTATTAAAATATATTGACTCTAACCGAAATCTATCTGAAACCTAACTGAACTCGGTTAGATTTCGGTTTTCACGATCCGCCAGGGGAACGTCCTGTGGATATTATGAATATCCCTGTGTTATGAGAGATTATGTATATCTACAGCGCGAAATTAAAAATTTTAAATAATAGTTAAAATAATCAATAAAAATGTATACTTGAGATTTGATTTATCCTCGTTATATCTTTAAAATTAGATTTTTATATTTTTTATTTAATTTTTGATTTTGCAATTTGGTGGCCCCCTAAAAAGTGAGGCCCAGGGCAGTTGTCCTTCTTGTCCCCCCTTGATCCGGCACTGAGCAGATGGAAGTTACCTTTTTAATTGTCTTGCCTACATATGGTTAATATTCCAAAAAATTGTATTTTTTATGTTAAAGCCTAGAAATTGACTATAATCATACACTTTTATAATTAAAATAAATGTTTTATGATATGCGGTTAAATTTTTCAATTCTCCTTATATTAATAAACAAATTTGTTTTTTAAGATGTATTTTTTCATAACTGGAATCAGAATACTTTCAATGGCAACTCTCTTAATTTCATTCTGTGAAATTTTCATTGCATGTCAATCAGTAACCGACTTTTGGCTATTTCATCTAACAAATTTCAGTAATTTGTAGTAAAGATGTTTGCAAATAAGTGAAATTTTACTGATGAAATAGCCAGGAGTCGGTTACTGATTGACATGCAGTGAAAATTTGATTGTTTCAAATTAAGAGAGTATGTTTTATTAATTAGCCACTTAAAAACTTTTGACATATCTCCGATTTTTAAAATAGTTTTTTAATAAAAGTCACGAAAAATGTTAAATTATTCCGAAAGTGCTAACCAGCATGTCTCTAATAATTAAAAGGCGGTTTTAAAACTAAAAAAGGATTATGTGAATAAGCCATTTTTCAGGAAGTATTAAGTACAGCACGTTTCTGCTCTTACAGAGGTATAGGTTCAAGTTCCAACGAAGTTATCCTGACAAACTTTTGTCTTTGAGTCGTCAAAGTTTTAGATAAAACAAGTTTTAGAGTAACATTGTAAATTTCAGAAAGTTGTGATGCATACACTCTCGACCCAGTTTTTAGAATTTTATATATATGTATATATACTGAAAATTGTAGTTAAAGTTTAAAATAATTGTTTTAGTAGCATTTTTTCTTTTATCATTGTATAACGTAAAATCATTGTATAAAATTTAATCAAAAACTTCCATTTTTGATAGATAATTCATTCATTTGTAAAAATTTTAAATTACGAAAACAAAGTGTAGGAGAAATAATTATAAATTATAATGTATATTAGGTAAATTATTTTTTTAATAATTTTATTGATTATTTGTACTTTAATTTTTATAAAAATTTAATATTAATATCACACTTATTAGTTTAATTTTAAATTGATTGTTTTTCATTATACCGTGAACCTACTCTTTGTCAAATGTTACTTTGTGAACAAGCGCGATTTATAAGTACTCGTTAAAAATAATGAGAATAAAATTACATTAGAAAAATTTACCTCAGAGAGAGTTCTACAAATCAAGCGTAATTAGTTAGATTCTGTGATATCAGGATCGGTATCATTTTACTGTGAAATTTCCATGTATGTAGCTCTTTTACTGAAGCGTATCTTTAAAATGTTAAAAAAAATGTTTATTTTTTATTTCATTAAGCTCTGTATATCGTTTATCACGAATTGTGAGACTGACTCAAAAAAACAAGTTATTAAATATTATTAACTTTTTCACAATTTGAACTAGTAAATATAACGCGCGGGAAATGTTTCGTGTTTCACGTTCAATATAGGTACTCAATAATAAAATGTTATTTTTTCTAAAGTTATAAAAAACTAAATTTTTAAAAACTCTCAAATTTTGTTTATTTTTAAAACCGATTGTTATAATCAAATTACTGTTCCGAATTGAAAAATAATAACTACTTTTACTGTAAAAGTAAAATACTAAATGATCAATTCTAATTGATCAAATACTAAACAATAATTATTGTTTATTACAATTGGTAAATACTAACAATAACTACTATTTTATTTACTATTACTTTTAATGACCAGTAAAATTTTTTCCAAAGAAAATAAGATATTTCTGAATTAATTAAATCATTTTAGTAGTTTTTAAATATTTGGCATTTTCCAGGTAAAGTGACCTATCTTCAAATTTTGATTATCTCGGATCGATTATAAATTTTAAAGTATATGTATTGAAAAAAAGAGATACGTATTTTTTTATTTTCTTTTAGGGGGCCAAATTTTTTAGTTATGAATTTTCAAAATTGAACCTCTTAATTCTAAAACTCGATCTGCGCTACCCGACTGGTATTAGCGCGTGCGTCCGAGCGCAGATCGAGTTATAGAATTAGGTTCAATTTTCGTTTTTTGAATGTAAACCTATTTTTTATGTCAAATATTGAAAAATATTGTTTCTTTTTAATTTTGGACAAGAAAAGAAAAGTATTGTTTTCCTTTCTACTTTTAAATAACGTTAACAAACATTTTTTTAAAAAAATTTTTAATAAAAAAATAACAATTTTTTATAAACAAATTAAGTTTTTTAAACTTTGGATATGATAAAAAAAAAACTTTTTTTTAAAACATAACTGAATATACTAAGAAGATTTTCCAAAAAATTTTAGAGTGGGCCTGATAAGTTTGATGGGTTTATATATATAATTAAAATTCGCGTGCACTCTCTAAATTTGAATTAGTAGAATTCTACTAATTCTTAGTCAAATTCTACTAATTGAAAAGGGGAAAAGTCTTCCACTACACGGAAAAACTTTATTCAAGAAACATTCTTGAATTTGTTCAAGAACTTAGGATATGAAAATAATTTGAGAAACATTCAGGAATATTCTGTAAAACATTTCAAAATGTTTCTGTATGTTTCTAAAACTGAAAACAAACATTTCATATTATTTAAGGAAAATATGAAAATTAAATTTCAGGAATAATTTCAGAAAGACTTTAAAGAAATTCTATGTTCCTTACGTAATATTTAATAGATATTTATAATTCTTTAAAGAATAAGTCTATTTCTTTACCACATAAGATTTCTGGTACTCCGACATGAAAAGTCTTGAACTGGAATAGAATCGTACGATACGCAGTTAACAGTGTGTTGGTTGATCATTATATGTGTATGTGCGTGAGCAAAACTCTGTTGGTGCGTCGCCAATCATGGAACCGTTTCAAAGTGAGGTAAAATGTCTTAATATTTTTTTTAATACGGATGTCGTTTTAAATATATATTATTATCGAAACAGTTTATAATGGCCTGTTGAATTATTGGATAATTTTTGTTTACATTTACTTTCATAGAGTGACTTTCAACCCAACTTTCTCTCCAATCAAAATAATCCTCGCAGATTATTAGATTGTGAATTTAATTCTGCTATAAGTGATCAAGAAGCATGGAGAAAAACAAATAGTTCATCTTTACTTGATTTATCGTCTTCGTCGTACACCGCAAGTCCTGTAGCAGAATCCTCTGCTTCTGTAGAGGTAATTAAAACAGTCTATTATGATTCCAATCATAAAATATTTTCTAAAAAAAAGATTTCAATTTTATTCAATGCTAAATATATTTAATAATAATTATTATTATTCAGTGCTAAATATAATTAATAATAATATAAAAATTGGAATGTAACAACATAAAGTAAAAAATATTTTTTACTATTATTCTTTTAAATTAAGCAAGGACAACAATTTCAAAATTTTGGAAATCAAGTTCAATCTGAAGTTCGACAAACTGATTAGGAAACTTTAGTTCAGCTTTCTGATAATCCAACTCCAAATCAAGATATACCCAACAAACCAATGATTCACGTATTAAAGTATGTAAAAACGTTTTAGTATTTTTATATATACTTTAATATAATTTTAAACTTTAAAATTTTTATATGATGATTTCGAACATTTAAAAAAATATAGAAATTATTTTAGGAATTTATAAATTTCAAATTTATAGCCAATACTTTTTTGTGTAATAGTTAACAAACTTAATCGGATCAGAATGTGACGCAAAAATTGTAGTAAAATCATACAAATATCAAGGTTTCCTGTCTGAGAAAGCAAGAAGGATCATAGTTCAGGGTTATTTCCGCAAAAAAGAAGCCCAGTTGATGAAAAATTATCATGGTCAGCCGCTGGAGTGTTGGGTGTAAGTAGCGTATTGAATTTCAAAATTAAAAAATTTATTGTACATCAAGGAAGTCAGCGAAATGGCAATATATTCTTGTGTCCACTCTGATATTACATTTTATAATTATTTTAATAGAATTGCAGATGAAGAATTGAAAAAAGTGTGTACAACTATTGAACGATTATTTCCCACTGAGTGTGCAGCCGTATATTTTACCGAATTTCGTATGGAAAATGGAATTCGAGTTCCGGGATCTGGCAAGCTTCGCAATTATTTCGAATATTTAAAATCGAATTTAAGAGCACAAGGCATTTTAAAAACAGCGAAATCTCGATTAACAGAACAAAACACAGCTGCTAACACTACTGCAATTTCTGGTAAAAAGTACAAATTTATTCCATATGTTTATTCTAAACAAATAAATTAAATTAATGATTTTTTTTAGATTTTATGACAGAAAAAATTAAGTATCTGGAGATCCATTCTGACGATCAAGAGATAGTGAAACTGTAATGGACAGAAACTTTTCAACCCAGGCAAAATCTACTAAAAGTTGAAAAAATAAGTGTCGATGATTATCTCGAAAAATTCAAAGCTTTACGAGAACAGTTAGGGCAAGAATTGGTAAAGCTTTTAACTATTTATTTAAACTTTTACAGATTGACATAGATTTCAATTTCTATACCCGAATAAAGAAAACATTTTTCTTGACAAGTGGTCGGTGTTAAAGAAGTACTTTTTAACGCATATAAATTTAGCGAAATTATCAACAGCGGAGAAGAATTTTTTAGAATTGTTGCCGACTTTAAATGAGAGTAAGGAATGTCTTATTACATAAGTTCAAATTTTTATTTTACTATATTTAAGACATTACTCGCAATATAATTCTAACAAAAAATTCATAGCACACTCAAAAATATTAAGCTCAACGTTTATTATTATCATTTTTTTAGATCAGAAATTTATGAATTTTCAAGTTTCATTTATTATTTTTAATAATCCGTCTCCTGATTTGTTGTTTTTATTTAGTTTACATTCAATATTTCATTTTTGTAAAATTTCTAGACAGTCAAGCTGCAGTTATTTTCTACTTGGTAAGAAAGGTAATACCATGCGCTAAAGGGAAACGAGGAAAACGAAATAGTAATGACTCAGACGATCAAGAAAATTCTGTCGAGAACATAAATTTAATTGCGAATATTGGAGCACTGGGTAATTCTTTTCGAGACTTTAATGATGATACTTATCGCAGTTCATACATGTTGCAAGTACCAGTAAGTATACAAAATGAATTTAAGTAATTAAATACTTTTCCTTATTTGAATTCTTTTAATATGTTTGAAACAAAAAAATTAATTCACGCAAAATACTATAAATTGAAATTCTATGTATATAGTAAAATATTTTAAATTGATTCTAATTCATAAATTATTTATTTATATGATATTTCATTCTAGACTCCAAATGAAGAGGATGCAACATTAGAAAAATTGAAAGAAGTTTTCTATAAAGAAAAATTGACTGTGCAACCCCTTACTGTTGTGGTTGGATCAATAGTAAACGTTCAACAGATCTACGTTGTTATTAATGATGTATGGTATAAAACAGAATCGTTTTTAAATTCTATTGATTTAACATTTAAAACATTTTGTGCTTTCGTCTGTGCATATCCCGAAAAGTCAAAAAACTTTTGTCAATTTTTGCAAATTGCGGCTTTTTAAGTTGTAAGTCCAAGTGAAAGAATTGCTATTGCAGTGAAGAGTCATATTAAGCAATTTAACTTAAGATCCTTTAATGAAGTTTAACTTTGAATATTTTATTTAAAAGAATTATTTGTTGTTTAGAATGTACTTATATACTCTAAATAGTTGGCATGATAAAATGTTTCCAAAACTAAAATGAATTTTAAGATTATTGTTCTTTTTGTAGTTTTCTTTTCGTTAGTCACAATGTTTCAGTGTTCCATTTGTGAATTCATTTCATTCATTCATTTTGTGAATTCATTTGTGAAACATTAGAAAAAATTATTACACGTGTAATAATAATTCCTCGTGTATTTACATGTGTATTACACGTGTATTTACATGTCCAAATTGACACGTGTAAATACACGTGATTAATTTCAATAGGGTAAACATGCAAATAATATACCTTCTTGCGAAATTAAATATAATTTGAATATTGAGAAAAAAATACTTTCCGATGTTGCAAAAGATGTAGATTCCGATGTTACGGATGAAGTAGTTTCTGATTATTCTCGAACTTTGATTTACGATTCCGACGAAGAATTTTTTTACTCAGATTCCGATAGTTCATCTGATGAGGAAGATGAGGATTTTTATGATTTTCATGAATCACCGGAATTAGATGATTGGATTGCAAATACACTTACACAAGAAGCCCGACTGTTTACGGCAAAATTAAGTAAATATCCTGATGTTTCTCGAACAAGAACTAATGAAATAATATCAGACGTTAACTCGTTTTTTGGAAATAGTATTCAGGAAATTCAAAATGAAGTTCGCAGAACTTCTTTTGAATCAGGTCGGGATTCTCTAAAAGTAACAGAAATTAACAACATTTTAGAAAATTTTTCATGTCCTTTTAAAAATCTTAATACCGAGAAAAAGCGTTTTTCTGATTACCGAAAGCAAGGAACTTTTATACTTCCGAAAAATTATAAACTTGGGGAAAAAAATTATAGTCGAAAAGCGGGGAGAAAAAATAAGTAAAATTAAAGATTTAGTTGCTCAATTTATACCCATGCGAAAAGTCCTAAAACTGTTTTTTGAATTGCCGGGAGTACTTGAAAAAACTCTGAAATACTTAAATGATGTTGAAAATCATTCTTTTTTAATTCGGAATATAGTTCAGGGACCTCTTTGGAAAAACAAAAGAAATCATATCCGGGTACAATAATTCTTCCAGGAATATTTTACTTCGAAGATTATGAAAACAACAATCCCCTTGGTAGTCACAAAGGAATTAATAAATGCGGTGCAGTTTACTATAGCGTTCCGGTTTTACCTCCTGAAATGCAGTCGAAAATTGAAAATATTTTTCTTTTTGCCTTATTTAATACTAACTATCGTTCATTGGCCAAAAATAAAGTTAGTTTTGCAAAAATAATTGAAGAAATTAATTTTCTTGAAAAGTATGGTATAACGGTTACTATTAATAACGAAACTGTACAAGTTTACTTCGTACTCGCATTAATTTTGGGTGATAACTTGGGTTTGAACCAAATTCTATGTTTTGTCGAAAGTTTTATCGCTAATTTTTTCTGCAGATTCTGTTTGACCGAAAAACAAGATTGTTGTTCCATTTTCAATGAACTGAACTGTATTCTTCGTACTGGTAAAAATGACGAGCAACTTGCATCTCAAAGTGTCTCTACTTCGGGAATTAAAGAAATGTGCGTTTTTAATGAAATCAATAGTTTCGATGTAAATGAAAATTTGATTGTTGATCCTCAACACGATCTTTTAGAAGGTATATTGCGTTACGATTTGGCTTTAATTTTATATTACCTGATATATATTATGAAATTTTTTACCCTTTCTGAACTAAATTTGCGACTTTCCGGCTTTAATTATTATGGATCTGACAGTAACATTAACAAGCCGCAACCGATTTCGGAAAATCATATTAGAAATGGATATTTAATAATGTCCTCAGCTGAAATGCTTAACTTGATAAGATGTTTACCGTTAATAATAGGAACTTTTGTGCCCAGCAATGATATTCATTGAAAGTTATTGGTTAATCTGAGAAGAATAGTAGAAATAGTTTTTAGCAAAGTCGTACAAAAAACAACATATAAAGTATTAGACGTTGAAATCACAGGATACCTCACGCTCTTGTCATCTAAATATCCAAAACATCTAGAGCCAAAACAACACATTCTGATTCATTACCCGCGGATAATGAAGTTTGTGGGTCCTTTAGTTCATCTGACTTGCATGCGTTTCGAAAGTAAACACAGGGACGGAAAAGTAACAGCTCGCTCAGCAATTTGTCGGAAAAATGTATGTCGCACAATTGCTATCAAAAATTAATTATTGCTAAATTATAGATTTTTAACTCACGACAGCAATTTTTCTTCACTTGAAACGGGACCTACGAAATTGTTTAGATTTTGCGATTTGAATAACGTACATGAGTTTTTACATTAACTGACACAGCATAATTGTCAAAATACTGAGATTGTTTGCTCATTAAATTGGATAAAATATCTGGGACATAGATTACAAGAAAACTGCATTATAACAATCTTTGCAAAAGAGGGTCCACAGTTCTATAAAGTACATGCAATTTTAGTTTTGGAGAACGTTTTGCAAATTATTTTTAAGAAACTCGAAGACTGCTATTTTGTAGAACACTTACATGCTTATAAAGTATTTGATGATGAAATGTATAATTACTGTCCCTCATAACACAGGGATATTCAGGATATCCCTGGGACGTCCTAGGGATATCTTTTTTCTTCCGGCGGTTTGGATATCCCTAGGATATACCAGGGACAACCGTGGATATCCATAGGATATCCTTGGGATATTCAAACCGACGGAAGAAAAAAGATATCCTCAGGACGTCCCAGGGATA
>JUFY01034663.1:2917-13786 GCA_001855655.1 Leptopilina clavipes
AACTAAAATTGTTTCTCTGTAAGACATTAAAAACTATTAAAATTGCGCAAAATGTAAGCCCTAAACCAAAAAAATTCGGTTAATTTTTAAGTAAGATATCCCAAAAAAGGTTGATTTTTCAATGATTTCTTAAAAGTAACATTATTTCTAAAATAATAAACATTTTTTAACCTTCTTCGGCTTGTTTTAAAGATAATTTTACATAGAATCAAAATAGTTCATTGTCACTAATGTGATAACTTTTTCCAGATCTTGCAAGTTGTTGGTTTAAAGAATGCTGAAAAATGCATATGGATATTTTTTAGAGTAAAATTTTCTTTTAAACCAACTTTAACAACTTGCATGACCTTGAAAAAAATTATTACATTAGTGACACTTAAATATTTTCATTTTATGTAAAATTATCTTTAAAACAACCCAAACTTAAAATTCTCTTCTTTAGGGCTTATTTTTTGCGCAATTTTAATAGCTTTTAATGTCTTACAGAGAAAAAACTTTAGTTAATACATTTTAGAAAATAAACCATTTTCTGTAGTGAACGAAAAAAGGGTGTCCACTTAATTATCGACGGTAGTGTAAATAAATTCTTTTCTGAGTATACTTACTCATTTTAAGGAGTATACCCAAGCAGCACGTAATATATAACCTTAAAGTGAAGGGAATATTCCGTTGGAATATTCCAGGGATATTAAAGTAATATTAAAATGTCCGCCTCATAGGAATATTCCAAGAAAATATCGAGGGAATGTTCCCGGTAATATTAAAGGAACATTCCCAGGTAATGTAGAGGGAATATTCAGGGGATATTCCCCGGTAATATTCGGAAAATTGAAAAAATGTTGAAACTACATGGTAATATTGAAAGCGTACAAATTGCAATAAATTGTATATTTAATGAGAAAAAAAACTTAATTTTAATTTTCCGAATATTACCGTGGAATATTTCCTGAATAGTCCCTCTACATTACCTGGGAATGTTCCTTCAATATTACCGGGAACATTTCCTCGATATTTTCTTGGAATATTTCTATGGGGCGGACATTTTAATATTACTTTAATATCCCTGGAATATTCCGAATATTCAATGGAATATTTCCTTCATTTTAAGGTTATATTACTTGCTGCTTGGGTACACGTCTCAAATAACAAGAGTGAATAATAAAAAATCAAATTCACAATAACTAACATAATTTAAAAGCAGACTTTAAACATGTATTTGAATGTTTTAAGTGACGAATCTTCTTTGGAAAATTTCTACTTAAATTATAATAATATACAAAAACAAATTTTAAAATTGACACGTGTAAGATGAACGTACGATACTTACAATTAGATAAACACGTATATGTTTCACTATTTTTAATGTTCTCATTTTAACAACATGTGACGCACACGACACCTAAATTTGCAGCAATATTAGAAACATTGCTGAAATATTATAATGTTGCGGCGATATTTCTGAAATACTGTCAAAATTAAAACAAGTATTGTCAATATTGAATATGCCATTTTCTATTAGAAATACATCAGAAAATGCAATTTTTTAAGATATTGAACAAAATAATAAAATTTTTTATCACACAATGGCTCAGACTTTTGAAAATTATCAAAATTTAAGAAGTATAGTATCTATAAAAGTATAATAATTTCTTTCAAATTAACCCTTGTCCAGGATGCCTTAAAAAAACAACTCCTGAATGAGAATTAAATATTTAAAGACAACTTTTAAGTATTATTTTGTATGCCTTTCTTTACGGATCTTTTATAATTAACAAAATGTAATATTTATTATACATTTATCCATTAATCTCTATTTTTATAAAGTTTGTCTTTTTTACAAGATGTTGCATATCATCTGCATTTTTTAGAAATAAATTGTTAAAATGTAGTAGGGAAATGAAAAATAATGGATTAAATTCATGAAAAATTATTCTTTAGTGAACCACGTAACTGATTATAAAAAAAAAAATTTTTGCTTTCAAATTTTACTGTAGTTTTAAGCCAGTTTAATTAAAATTTTAATTTCTTTTTTCAACTTTTGGAAAACTGAACTTTTCAATGTTCTAATGGAAAAATGGAGACTACTTGTGGCATCATAATTATTTTTGAATAGAAAAATGAAGAAATATGTAACTTGTTTTGTAAACGATTTGGCGTGCGCAGTAAACTATTTTATAAACTCCTCTTTTTTTGAGCAACCCAAAAATGGGTAAAGGGTTCTTACGCAAAATCCCAACCTAATGAATTCAATATTTTACGACAAAAGTGATTTGCAAATTAGCATTTTGGTGATCACGCGATTTATAATAATCACATGCCTTTATCATATACATAATATTTAAACAGGTGAGTAACGTATAAGCGACGTTTCATTGTATTTACTTATAAGTCTATGAATATTTTATTTAAGAATGCGTAAATTAATGATTGTTCAAGGTTTATAATTTGAATAATTTCACTCTAAAGAGACATTAGGTTAAATAATTCTATCAAATATTTGAAATGAATATCAAATATTATCAAAAATAAAGTACACGTAAAATTTTTTGTAATGTCGCAATTATTTTGACCGATACGACTTTTTTCAGCAATTATTACAAAGGCAAACGGAAATTAGGATATCTCTAGGATGTCCTCAGGATATCTATGGATATCCCAGGGACATCCTATGAATATCCTGTTGCTTGGATATCCATAGGACGTCCGTCAGATATCCTCTGTATCCCTTGCTGTGAAGGATTACTTGGCAAACTTTTAAGAATTTTACGTGCTGTCTGGTATATGGACTAAACTAAATAAAGATATTTAACATTAAAAATAGAATCTCAAAAAAGTGTGACATTTTAAAATCGTATGCAACATTTTTATTTGTCAACAATAACAGCAACGGATATTTCAGGATATCCTATGGACGTCCTAGGCGTTTCAGTAAATTAGAATATCCATAAGTTGTCCGTAGGATGTCCATGGACGTCCTAGGCGTTTCAGTAAATTAGAATATCCATAAGTTGTCCGTAGGATGTCCATGGACATCCCTGGGATAACCTAAGAATATCCTAATTTCCCCGGACCAATGGTTGTCTCTAGGTTATCTAAAGAATATCCTAAATATCCGGATACTGTTAGGGAATTTACACCTTTTTTTTAGTTGTTATTCTTAAGAGTTGATATTGAAACTATGAATTTGCATAAGATTATAATGTTTAAACAGATATCAGAAAAAAATGTTTGATCAATTGTCATGAAACACATGATTGATTTAATTATCTTCGTGTACATACTTGGGTATATAAAAACCGCAAATGCTGTAAAATGACACACTGACCAAGTAAGTCTAATACAAAATCAGACAGGTTCGTTTATAAATACAATAATTCTAATAATATAAAATATAACCAGGCACAGAAAAAATTGGAGTAAAATGTTGAAGTTGTGTTTTTTATTATTCATTGTAACAATTTCATTATTTCCGCATCAGAGTTCTGGAGAATGTTGTCATCCCAGAAGAATAAAATTTAGAACGTCAAGTCATGTAACTTGCAATGATGTGGGAGGATTAGGTCTACCTGTGTCTGACGGATTTCTTATTTATATTAATTTACACGATTGTAGAATTGATTTATGTGCCGATGGCAAGCCAGTAACAAAAGGACACTATTGCGGCAAAGGATCTTGTAATCTGTTTGGTTGCAATTGTGATGGAGGTTGTATAGTTGGAAATAATACACTGCTGGAATTATTTCAAAAGTCACATGATGTCTATGATGTCGAATATTAGTCTGTAAAGTACATCTTTATTTCGACTTCAACAAAATGTGTTGAATTAAATACGTTACAATAAATCTTGTGTAACTTTTCAATGTTTTATCTTATAAATAAAATAGTTTTGCTCATAACCAATTTTATTCTCTTATACCTCTTAATACGAGATTATTTTCGTTCACTGATCAATATCTGGACCACATTCTTGATAATTTACTGAAGTAAAAAATTACGCTTCCTGGATAACACATTTTATTTTACAGTTGTAATAAAATCTTGAAATGAAGTGATGAAATATCCCTAACAGAAAAGTAAAGGCTCTCTATGTGAGACAAATCTAAAAAGTACTTTGAGTAAGATTAAGTAATTTATCCATTCTATAAATCATGCCATAAGCAAGAAATTATGCCAGATATGTGACGTCGTGGTTGTAAAATTTACTAAAGGTGTTATGTGGGGTTAAAGGGTTGATACGAGTGACCTCACAGTCTAGGAATGAAGACAGTGTTTTAATGATTATGCTCCTACTATAGCCGCTCGTAAAATATTTGTTTCAATTTTCGGCTTCAGCTATGTTGGTAATGTCAGTTGAAGTGAACGTCACGTTTAATGCGTGGAGGAAATGACGGAGAGAAGAGTCTGATGACGACGAGTTTATGAGTTGTTAAGTGCAGATGTTTCGTATGCTGAAAATTCCTCCATTGGTCTTCGATAAAACCGAAACGAGGCGTTGAAATACTGTGATAAACTGTCCGGCGACCCGACGCTAACGCGTTTTCTTCGCATCGTCTCCCGCACTACGTCAATTTTTTTCCTCTCGTCTTTTTTCGTCGGAATCCCTCGCTTCACGTATCATGTCGAAGAGTTTGTTCCGGTTAGCTGATATCCGTGATTTTACGTTTACACTCGACTGGAGACAAAATCAACCGGGGATCGTCCGGTATTCATCTTCAAACGAGACCTTCAACAAACTGTTCGAATATTTCACGAAAATTGAGATTGAGGGTTACTGAACAAAAGATATGGGATATAATCTTTTCCTGTCAAATAATAGGTTTTCAATATATTCTTGATTAACAAATAAGAGAAATTTTAACAGGTGTCGAAATTGGATTTCAACTTTTTGTATTTTGGAAGATGAGCTAAAAACTAAGATTTCTTTTGATTTTTAATTGTGAGTTTCTCTAGGCTTATTATTTAATTGTCAAGTTGTTTCTGTTTTAAAACGTTTCAATTAGCGTAACCAACATCTTAGATCATAAAGTTATTGAGGATCATTTACTTGAAGGTTTTTATACTTTTCTTAAATGTTAAATAAGCATTTAAGAAATCCCTCATAGCTGAAAATTGGATTGAATGTTTATCCATTGAGTAAATATTAGTTTCTAAATAGTTCCAAATGATCTAAAAGAAAATCCAAATGCGCTGTAAAAAAACTACAAATTTAAAAGTTTCTTGTCATTGGTTATTTTTCTGATTGATTTTACAGAAATATATTGAATATTGATATTGAATTAATGGACAAAATGGATTTTTTTTAAACACCTTTTCCTATTCGGATCATCATTGGGATAACCACATTTTTGGGTTCTGCAATACCTGTAATTTTCCGATGAGATAGTTGTGATTTTTACCCAAAGGTAATCTAACTTTCGCTTTTATGTCGGTAACAGTTTAGGTACATTTTTAACTGATACAGATGTTGCAGATTAAAGTACGGTTTTCTTAAGGTAATAAGAGTTTATAAATTGAACGTGACTTTTAGAAGGATTTTAAGCTTAGGATGTTATTGCTGTTTTTCAAAAAGAATTGTAATATATTTTAATGTATGATTACAAGAAAAAGATTGATTCTTCGATAGAACAGATTTGGTAACTCAGTTGGAGCCAATATTTATCCCAATCAACTTTTGATGGCAGTAGCTTTAAAATTCAAGTTTAAAAGATTTGGTATTATTTTCTCTAGGATTTACATGTCATATGGGCTTCTACATTCAGTCGCGTTAAGGAGACACTTCATGCAGATATCCGGGAAGCATCAGGAACCGCGACTCTGAATTTGGCATCGAGACTCGACATCTGCAGGATGTCTGTTGGAAGAATGGGTAACCGGTAATTGTAGGTTGGCAGAGATTCAATGTAAGGTAAATATCAAGGCCCGATGACACCGGCGTACATGTAGACACAAGGGCCATGTGCTACGAGTTCCCCGGGTCTCGTTTCATTCTCTTCCGGCAAACGACCCTTCTCCGTTTTCTCTCTTCGGTTATTGGTAAAGGGCCAAGAAACCTCAATCTGCTTCAGAAGACAAATTCTTAAGTCCGATTCAGATGGACCGAAATCAAGCTAGGCCGAGAGTCCATCTAGGTTCTTCCTACTAGATACTTCCTATACCCTATTATAAAAGCAGATTCATCAGTCAACAGCAGACTGGCACTATACTTCTTCTCCTGAGAACCCTACAGATTCAATGATGCTCTCCACTAGGTAATTGACATTCCTAGAATATGGTTTTAAATAAGTCCAGTGATTATATTTAAAGTAGCACACGTATATTAGACAAAATTACTAAAATAATTCAGTTGTCCGATAATTGTTGCACTTCAATTCTTCCATGTAAGATCAATCTTACTTCTCCAAATATCATCGAAAATAATAAAGAATTTTTATTTCAGTGTTAACCCAATTATTTTTCTGTGAAATTCTGTCTAAAATATTAATGCTTCTCTGTATAAAGATTCTTGACTGAAACTCAATGTTTCAGTTCAGTGTCTGACTAAAATATGACATTCTCTTAAATGAAAATTGATAAAAGTGGAATAAAAAACGTCTTTCTATTAAATTGTATGCTTTGATTAAAATTTATTTTCTGATTCAAAATTGAAGAACGCGATTATGTGAAAATCAATATGCGATTGAATCAAGAATAGAATCTTACATTTTAATTAAATTTGTAAGCTCTTTTTAAAATTATCTGCGCATGTAATATTAATTTGGATATCTAAGAAGGTCAGTACAGAGCAATTTCTCTGTCACAAATTTATCTTCTTGCGTCACTAGAGGTTGAATCTATGTACAATAATCAGCATTTTACTGAATTAACATACAGAGTGAAAACCGAGGTCTAAAATTGGGAAAATTGAATAATTCGAAAGAGATTTGAAATCAAAGAAAAGGCAAATGATTTCTAATTTATAGAAGAATGTTAAGAAGCAAAAGTAATAAATTTTCGGGAAAAATACAATCTAACAGATTCCAATGTGCAGTAGTACTTTTCTGAAAAGGTAGGGCATTAAATCAATCAGAAGGGTAGGTACGTAATCTTGGTTGGACACATGGGACTGTGGAAAGGGATCGTGGGTGAGGCAGAGAGTCAGCGCTATCGTATGCAATTTATACTCTTCGCATCTCCTACCAGAATAACCATCGTCGCTACTATAGTACCACCACTATCGCCACCACTGTCCTGGTGGATGGAAGTAGCTGTGGCCGGATCTGCCGCCCTATTTCGCGGTCCAGTGACGCCCAGGAATTCGCCAATTGGATTTTCTCTGCTTGCCTTTCTAGAGCTTGCCGTTAGATGATGCAGAAGGTGTCGGCATAGGTTATCATTTGAGAGTCGTGACGACGATCCCGGGATCTTGAATCAACCCTGAGTGACAATTTCGACTTTCTCTTCCCATCCACAATATAATTTATTATCGATCACATCTCGTTGCTCTGTGTAAATTCTAACGAATCGAGAAATGACGATTGTCGAGTGCGCTTACACTGTTCAAATTCAGGCAAAATTTAAACTGTGTTGAACAGGGAATTTCAATTTCTGGGTAACATTCGGCTTTTTGAGTTGATGCAAATATGAAGCAAATTGTCCAAAAAGCTGCTTATTGTTAAAATTGAAAAATTGTCCTGATATCGATTAAATCATTATATATTACAACAACGATGTTAGTGACTTGTATATAAGTTTTTATTTTAATTGTAAATATGTTTATTATTTGATTTCTTATGATTGTTTGTGTTAGAGGCTTGGTCGAGATAAATCGTCACTGTTTATGAAAATTATGGATAATTACTGAGGCCCTTGTCTCTTGTAATAATGAGGCCCTTGCCTATTGTATCTATTGAGGCCCTTGCCTTTTTTGTCTTGGTCTTTCTCACTGCACCCTTGTGCTCATGTCTAGGCGGACGTAATAGTATAAAGAACCATCATCCTAATGGTTTGTCTAAGAATCCCCTCTCTTTTCTTCAGTTTTGTTTATTGTTTTTAAAGGTGGAAACCAGACTTGAAGGCGTGGTCTATACCCTATTCGGAGTTTCTTTAATTGTTGCAGGTAATAGAATAACCTTACTTATCGAGAGGAGGGGTGAGTTGTGGAACCCAGTAGGGGAAGAAAAAGGGAACTTCTCGCAGTCTACATTATAACATGTTAAGGTCAAGACAGTGAAAAACTTTTGTGTTACAATAAACGGACTTAAAATTAATTGAAAGTAATTTCTTGTTTTAACAAACGAAACGAGTGAAAACATTTTCGATTTCTGGATGAGCTGCTAAATCGCAGGGCACGGAAAGGAGGGAGATTTTTATTAGAGTCGCGGCGATGGAACTTTTTTTATTACTTCTGCAGGCTTGTAACGGGAGAAAAAAGCGGCAAATATTTAACCCGCGATAACATCAGGAGTCGTGTGGAGGAGCCCAGGATGGTGGTTAACGCAAGCGAGCTCAGCGCTCGAGGCGAGCTTTTTACAGCCTTGCAACCCTCCACACACTGGGACTAAAATAAGGCTCGGCTTGTGTTTGCGTGTGTACGAGGCTGCATATGAATCGCCCGGGAACAGCAGGAAATGAAATGGTCGTGACTGTAGGAAAATAAAGGTTGTCTTATCGATGTACCTGTGGATGCTAATTGGGAGTTATTGCTTGCTGTTCCAGTACCTATAATGTTGGTATATATGTATTTGCATCTGCATCAGGCGTTGAGTTTGCTTTGCTATTTGTCAATAACATGTGTGTACACGCTGTCCTCATTATTGTAAATTATCGCGATCGTTTTGGCTATTTCATTGTCAAACGACTTTGACACAAAGTTATGGAGATACGCTATGATATTCCGCATGCAATAACTGTACGTAAATATTGACTGATTTATATCACAAATATATTTTAGAAAGTAAAAAAAGTAAACATATATTTTAACCCTGCTGTAAGGTTTGAAAAAAATTACAAAACTTAGGTTAACGGACCATTTGGTCCATACTGCATTTTTTATATAAAATGTAATTTTCAACTAAATTTGTAATTTTCAACTAAATTTGTAATTTTTGATCAAAATAGATATTTTGATCAAATATGACGATTTGCGAGTCGAAGACAAATGCGAAGTTGTGATAAGTTTGCTCCAATTCGTGAATTATGGAACCTTGGACAAGAGCTTTTATCAATGTTTTTCAATTGTCACGAAAATGTGACTATTGATGAACAACTAATAGCTTTTAGAGGACGATGCTCTTTTAGACAATTCATGCCCTCAAAAGTCAAAACCGGCTAAATATGGTTTAAAATGTTGTTTGGCAGTCTACTCAAAATCAGGATACATTTGGAAATACATGAAACATACTGCGAAAAGGTGTTGCAGAATGATTTAGGCGAGCGTTACAGTATACCAAGTTCAGGAGTAGGCATAATTTGATACAAATGGTAAATCCTTTCGTTTCACATGTGAGATATATAATTTAATTATTTTCATTTATATTGGTAAATCATGTAAATAAGTTTGAAATTAATTTTCGATCGCAAAAGTTGACAAATTGATATATAAGACACACGAACCTAATCTTAAAATTGTTAGCTCATATCTAGACGTGATGCACTAGAGAGAAAACGAAAGGGCAGTCAAGCGATTGCAACTGTTTGCGGTTACAGTAGAGCGCGAAAAAAGAAGCAGGGAGTATGAGTAGAAGAAACTTAAAAGAACTTTTCAAGAGTTCACTCAGTAGAACTTGTTGAAGAAACTGTAATAAACGCTCTGAGATGTGACTCTGATATATAACCCCACATCAATCATAATATTTACGTTATAAAATCTAATATAAACTGGAATAAAAGTACTTTCACACTTTTCTTTCTGTGAAAGTTCATTAATATTTATTTTGCGCCACTGGCACTCTTTCGCAATATAAAAAGAAACATTTTTGTCAATTCCACATCAATATCCAACGCTAAATCGATAATATCTGTCGCGCTTAGCAGAATTAGATCATTATTTATAACCTCTTTATTTTCAAATTTAGCTTATGCTTGAAATGATTTTCATATCCAAGATGAAAATCACTAGAACTTTTAGTAAAATACATACTTGAATATATTGACATTTTTTAAATTGATGATTTACATTCTTTGCGATGAATGATGAATTTTGATGAATTACATGTTTCGTTTGAAATAATTTGTTAATTTGTTAATTAAATTTTTGGTTTCAGTAATTTCGAATATTCCAATTTCTATACAGAATTCAGATTAATTAATTCCTATTGATTTGAAAACTGATATCTAATGCAATGTGTAGATGTATGGTTGATAGCATACGGCTGAATGTGATGTTAGGTTTGTATTACATGTAAAAGGTACACTCGTGTGAGGAAACGGAGTTGAATGCATTGCACGTTTCAGAATTATCGAGAGTACTCACCAGCTTGGCCAAATTTCAGATCAATAGTAGCTATTGTTAACGATACCACTGTGGTAACATCGACAGAACGCAAAGTCATTAAGATACCAATTCAGAGAGCTTAGTTTATCAGATGGAATCAACATTTCTGAAAATTCTATACTTTTCTCGAATTCACTTTAAATTTATTTATTCTAACAATAGTGTATAAATTAAATAAAAATATTTAATATAATGATGTTAAGTTGGAGTATCTTTGAATAACTTATGTATACTGTAAATACACTGAAAAAAAAATTTATTTGGTTGAAATAATGAATTACTTGTCTATTATCAAATAAATATTTACTTGAACTAAATAATTTTTATTTAAATCAAATAAGTTGTAAGTGAAATAATAATTTCTTTATTTGAATCAAATTTAGTTGGCTCGAATGAAA
>JUFY01034667.1:1392-24169 GCA_001855655.1 Leptopilina clavipes
CGAATTTAGTTATTTTTTTTTTTTTTTCTAAATCATACATCACAAAGAGATACAATATTATTACAACAATAGTAATAAAAATATAAACTAAAATATGCTAAACCAAAATCATAAATTATAATGCTAATTCTGCGAGTAGCCCCTTTAAGGAGCCGTCGGAATAATTTATTTTCTTTTCCCACATATTGTTATGCGTTTTTCTCACCAATGTTTTTAATGCTAAGCACATGTAAATAATGTACATATTTATTTTAATAAACATTGTTTAAAAAAAAAAAAAAAAAAAAAATAGGGTGTTGGGTTTCGGTGCGTTAGGATGAGGTGTTCGATCCCCGCGAGTGGTAGAAATTTTAATATGTCTATAAAATTGTGTTTAATGTCAGAAAATATGCTATAAATATATTATGAATTAATTAGTTAATTAATTGAAAAATATAATTATTTTTAATTTTTTTTCATTTTGGCAACTCTGGGGCAGTAATGGCCGCCAATATTGGGCCATTAATGTCTGCCTATGCTCGGCTGCCGACGTCCAACCGCAGTTAACACCACAAGAGTCGGCCCAGTATTGTCTGCCGAGACTCGGTGCCATCTTTGCCAATGCTGGGCCAGCATTGGGCCGTTTTTCATTTCGCACTTGGGTAGTTATCTTTAACTGAATTATTAATAGAAATATTATTTTATTCACTAACTGAAGTTTTCCCGGAAAAAATTTCGGATTAATTCTGGATTAAATCCAAATGAATTAGTCAAGGATTGGTCCTGAGATTGTTTCATAAAAAAAACTTAATCCGAAATCGATCCGGAATAATCCAAAAATTTGTATATATAGATAATCGTGCAAATAATTCGCAACAATCTGGATTTAATCCGGATTTTTTACCCGATTAAATACTGCTTATGGATTGTCTACCTTCAAAATTTCAATTATTCCGGATTCAGATTTTGACCAACGCGTAAATTCGGATTGATCCGAATTAATATTGGATTTTTGACATATAGATTTCAAGTTATTTCGTACTTGACAATTTTAGGTTATAACTTATAATTGATAACAATCATAGTTTTAATCCAAAAGTCATAATCCATTATATGCTATAAAACAATTTTTTAATTGACAATTAATTTCTTGAGAGCCGCTTTACTTAAATAGATTATCGAAAAACGACTTTCTTCTTAAATGCGGGTAAGGCAATTAAAATAAGTCGGATTATAGATATAAAATAATTCAGAAACTTTGAAAATTCAAAAACTATAAACATATCTTTTAAGCTTAATATTTTTATCTCCCCAAAGAAAATATTTTCAGTCAGATTTTCACAATTTATATACTTGAGTCGCAAGAGAGTTAAAAAGATTACATATATACCTATATTTTCCACTTTTTCTCAATGAACAAACTTCAAAATATGTTGCCGTAGTTTATCTAAGATGGGAATTTCCGCAAAAGCCAAAACGTGAATTTAGAATTTGAGTATATATGAATTATATGTTATACGAATTTAAAACAAATTTCCAGTATATTAAAGCATATGAATATATGATAACTATATGAATAATTTAAAACGAGTTCCCAGTATTAAAGCCCTGGATTAGTTTAATACTTTAGGGTTCAGTTCAAAATTCATTCATTTTATACTCTACAATTTTTGCTTTTTTTACATAAAAAAATCAAAATAACTCAAAGGTTTTTTTTTTTGCAGAATTTTGATTTTAAAATAAACTTACTTTAATTTTGTTAATTAATGATTAATTTCAGCTGGTAGAATAGTAGAATAGTGGAACAGATTTGTCCAATCAGATGATTGGATTTTTTGAAAACTTTTTTTAATTGGTAATTTTATTACACTATTCCACTATTCTACCAACATGGAACTGCACTCTGAATGTAGAAGATTTAACTGTGACTGAATTTTTACTTGAATGTATTTTTGTATAAAATAAAGAGTAATGAGAGGGGGGTAATTACTTCAGTATTAGAGTGTTCACCTTCCCGGTAATAGCTACGTAATAACCGTAATATCGCGTAATAATGCGTAATAGTGAATAATAGTTTATTACATAGCGTATTAGTGCGAAATAATTGTGTAATAGTCATTAATATCGCGTAATATTGCGTAATAGTGATTAATAGTGTATTATATAGCGTATTAGTGAGTAATAATTGTTTAATAGTCAGTAATAGTGATTAATAGTGTATTATTTAGCCTATTAGTGAGTAATAATTGTGTAATAGTCAGTAATAGTGATTAATAGTGTGTTATATAGCGTATTAGTGAGTAATAATTGTTTAATAGTCAGTAATAGTGTATTATTTAGCCTATTAGTGAGTAATAATTGTGTAATAGTCAGTAATAGTGATTAATAGTGTGTTATATAGCGTATTAGTGAGTCATAATTGTGTAATAGTCAGTAATAGTGATTAATAGTGATTAATAGTGTATTATATAGCGTAATAGTGAGTCATAATTGTGTAATAGTCAGTAATAGTGATTAATAGTGATTAATAGTGTATTATATAGCGTATTAGTGAGTAATAATTGTGTAATAGTCAGTAATAGTGATTAATAGTGATTAATAGTGTATTATATAGCGTATTATATAGCGTATTAGTGAGTAATAATTGTGTAATAGTCAGTAATATCGCGTAATACTGCGTAATAATGATTAATATTGTATTATATAGCGTATTAGTGAGTAATAATTGTGTAATAGTGATTAATAGTGATTAATAGTGTATTATATAGCGTATTAGTGAGTCATAATTGTGTAATAGTCAGTAATAGTGATTAATAGTGTATTATATAGCGTATTAGTGAGTAATAATTGTTTAATAGTCAGTAATAGTGATTAATAGTGTATTATTTAGCCTATTAGTGAGTAATAATTGTGTAATAGTCAGTAATAGTGATTAATAGTGATTAATAGTGTATTATATAGCGTATTAGTGAGTCATAATTGTGTAATAGTCAGTAATAGTGATTAATAGTGATTAATAGTGATTAATAGTGTATTATATAGCGTATTTTATAGCGTATTAGTGAGTAATAATTGTTTAATAGTCAGTAATAGTGTATTATTTAGCGTATTAGTGAGTCATAATTGTGTAATAGTCAGTAATAGTGATTAATAGTAATTAATAGTGATTAATAGTGATTAATAGTGTATTATATAGCGTATTTTATAGCGTATTAGTGAGTAATAATTGTTTAATAGTCAGTAATATCGCGTAATACTGCGTAATAGTGATTAATAGTTTAAATTAAAAAAAATACAACCTATTGAAAAATTATTCACCCCAACGAAATAATCTTAAATACGAAGATTGAAAGTGATTTATTTTTGCGATAAAAAGTAATAAAAAGCAAATTGCCTTCAGGTTAATGACAAATTTGAAAGCGTCGTTGACCTTTAAAGTCGTGCAGCTTTGAAACACGCCAACCCTATATATATACAAAGACGGAGACACGGTCTCTAATTTGAAGACCATAAACATATATGAGGTCAATTAGTTAGTCAGCTTGTTTCCCTACAAACCAATAATTCCGTTAAAGGGCTACTTTGCAGAAATGTGTTCTGTAAATGCAACTCAATGTCTATATATGTACATAAAGAATGTAGGTCAACGCGTGACCCTGCCACAGTAACCCCCCCTTGTGTCGTTGGGGTAATATGGCACGCTTCTCAGAGCGATACAGAAACACCAAATTCAGGTGGTAAAAATATCCATTGCATATTTTCCTCTTAAGTTTACGAATATAACTTATGTATCTCTCGAGAAAATCTCCCATGAAAAATGAGCCAACATTCGACGGAAAACTGATTCGAAAAACACATAGATAGGGATATTGATACTGACAAATGACTTTGAATTAAAGGTTCGAGGGAAAGATGAAAAATTGCATATCCAACTTGAATTTTTCAAACAAAAAGAAATTATCTCTACGTATTTTAAATTCCTATGTATAAAATAAAATTCCTATCATCCATTAAGAATTTAATAATTCCAATTTTTTTCAAATTTCAACAAGTAATTTGAAATAATCCTAATATTTCTACAATCGAACTTGGTTGCCTCAATAATTTTGAAATTAAAAAGAAAAGATTGGAATATATTTTTTTTTTAAATGTTGGAGACAGAATTTATGGTTGATGCAATTTAACTTTTTCTTTTGATGGTTGTTGGAGCAACTAAAAAAGTTTTGATATATGCGCAGAAAAATATGAATCAAATAAATATGTTTTTTGTTGTCAAACTATTTTTCTCGGGATTAATTTTTATCTTTAATATTCTCAATAATGCGGTGAAAATTAACATATTCGGGTGATAAAAAATTAATTTTGAATGCACACATATTCTCGCATATATGTAAATTTTGAACTTGAGTTTACTTTCTTGACACATGCTTGCGGATAGTTGCTTCGTTTATCCGAGGACGACGCTTCAAACCTTCCACTTTCATTATACCGATTATGGAGTAGAAACAGATTATAGGATAATTTATGCGATATATAGCTCTGCTCTCAGGGAATATAAAATTACTTCAACGGAGAAATAATGTTTTCCATTGATGATAAATAATGGGACATGTTTCTCATTTAGAAGAAACATATATATCATCAATGGAAAACATTATTTCTCCGTTGAACTAATTTTATATTCAAAAAAGAGAAAAACACAAAAATTAAAAAAAAAAGAAAATTTATATTTCACTGCGTAAATAAATATAAAGAGTTTTTTTTGTCATTTGAAATAATGTTCTAAAATATGTTTAAAAAAAAAAATTAGTGAACTGTAGGGGATATTTTTAAAGGCAATTATTTTAAAAGCTCTTAAGTATTACAAACAGAATACATGTATACTTTTGTAATGAACGCTTTCGCTTTCTTCAAGAATAAAATCTTTGTTCAATAACATAGACCTCGAACTACTTTCGTTTTAAACAATACAATATGAATCTCTCGAGGACATTGCTAACGAGAGTCGTCTACTTTTACAGTCATGGAAGAATTTTAATGACAGTGTCAATTAACACTTTATACTATATGCAATAAAAAATAAATATAAAAAATAAATCTAAAATTATTTGCTTTCAAAATAGTGTAAATTTTAATCCCTTGTAGAAATTGACCTACTTTGCCCATATATTTAAAATCAGAACATAAAGTGGGGCAATTTTTGCAAGGGATATGAAACATATATATATTGTCATTTTAGAACGAAAAAAAATTGAAAGGAGTTTTTAAAAAAATATTTTTGTGGCCCTTTGCATGTAATTTAAAGGAAAAAAAAAAACACCACTTGGGTAAAAAATAGCTGTCAAAGGATTTTGAGAGCAAACCTATTACACATTAAGAGTCAAGGTTTCAAAACTAGTTTGCAACATTGAATACATTTATCTTTTGAAACAAATTAAATTCACTGCTTTGAGGATAAATAGAAGTTTCCCGTACGTGAAAGTTTTCGCTTGAAACTCACAATAAAATTGTTATCTCGTGCGCGTATATACTGAATCAGGGCAAAAATCACAATTCAATGGCTACATTTCACAGTTAACAAATCAAAACTTTTCATTTACTTTATTAATTACTGACAGTGCCATTAATTATACAGTTTGCTAATCAAATTAGTCTGTCATTAATTTATATTTTTAATTCTCTCTTTCTATTTATATGAAATATTAAATTGTATTTTACAACTTCAATTATTATTTTATATATTTCGAATATTGTAAATTATTACAGGAACTTCATTAATTATATCATAGAAACAAATTATTATGGAATTAATTGAAAAACAAATGTTTTAATTAAAATCTATTGTCAAAATTTTCGTTTCATAGGTCTTATTTTTTTCAAGTACTTTTTCAATAAAGCAAATTAATTTACATACACGTACACTTAAAACAAAAATTACTTGTTTCGAGGAACCATTTGTCTATTATCAAATAAATATTTACTTGAACCAAATAATTTTTATTCAAATCAAATAAAACGGAATCACTAATTTTTGTATTTGAATCAAATACAATTTAATTGACTCAAGTAAAATTTTTTTGTAATAAATATTTATTTGATAATAGTCAAGTAATCAAATAAATTATTATTTATGAATCAATTAATTATCAAATTAGTTATTTATGAATTAATTAATTATCAAATAAATTTTCTTTCAGTGTATATACTTTATTATAAATCAAGTTATTAGTTCAATATAGTATTTCGTGAATATGCATAAATGTGCTTAATTTTTAAAGGATTCGAATAATATGATTATTTAATTCGTAAGGGATTAAAAAACGGTCGGATTGCATTACTTCAGGGAACGTCAATAAAAAAATATGAATGCTTTTCATACACATAAAGAAGAGAGAAGGAATTTAAAATATGCTTTCATAGAATTTCTACAGTGCGAAGTGAAAATCAAGTAGTAAAGTGAGAGTTTGGTCAGACACTCGAGAGAGAGAGCAGAAGATATAAAATTACAAGCATAAAAAATTAATTTAAATTGTCTATTCTATTATAAAAATAAAATATAGAAAAATTGTTGCTCAGAAAATGATAAAAAAAGATGACACGAATTTTTTTTTTGGTTTGCTCAACAATTTTCGACAAGGATTTTCATATATAGAAAGCTGACTCATCTAAACCACATATTCAAAAATGACATCGCAGATTCGAAACATCGTTTGCTTCATATATATATATTGGAAGAGAAAAAGTTTGCATATTCGAATATATGTTTTATATTTAAATTTTGTTTATATACTTTCTTTTCATACGGAAATAAAATTCATCATATTCTATTTGATTATATGAAAATTTAACACTTACACGAAAATTTGTTGTGTTAGTGTACTATATATTGTGATTTATTACTCCATGTAATCATAATGTTTATACGGTACAATAATATAGTGGAAAAGCAAGTCGTGAAACAATATTAAAGGTCTGAAAATTTAGAGTGACTTGAATGCTAACATAAAACTGCGTTAATTTCAAATATAATAAGTATTACCATGTTGAAAAATGTATATTTTAAATTTTCCCCATTTAGTTCGAAATAATATTTATTATTAAAAAAGATATCTGATCGTAAAGAAAAAATTTCTCTATACCTGTTGTTCATTATGCGATACACTGAAAAAAAATTTATTTGATTCAATTAATGAATTACTTGTCAAATAAATAAATTAATTATCAAATAAATTAATTATCAAATAAATTAATTATCAAATAAATTAATTATCAAATAAATTATCAAATAAATTAATTATCAAATAAATAAATTATCAAATAAATAAATTATCAAATAAACTAATTATCAAATAAATATTTACTTTGAACCAAATTTATTTAAATCAAATAAACTGTATTTGTAAACTGTAAATCAATAATTTCTGTATTTGAGTCAAATACCATTTAATTGACTCATGTCAAAATTTGTTTGTAGTAAATATTTATTGAATAATAGTCAAGTAATCCATTATTTGAATCAAATAAATTTTTTCTCAGAGTAGAACTTTTGAATGCTTCAATTCAATAATTTATTATCTTACATATACGAAAAAGCTTTTTGGTTCCGGATAAATAGAACACTATTAGTGTTTAATTTTCATTATCTTAAAAAGTAAAATCCCTTTATCTCTGTTCGTCTAACTGTTATTCTATAATTTTTCCGAAAAACTGTAAAATAAAGACAAAAATTAAAAATCATGAATATCCCACTTTGAAATGAAAATCAATAATTAATTTCTCAATTTATAAAAATTGAAAAATCTTTTCGACAAAATATTCGAAAATTATTATCTGTATCCTATAATTTAATATCGATACAGGTGTAACTAATTCTATTTTCTACACCCTTCACAATTTTATAACAATATTTCCCGTATCCTAAATCACTTTTATCAAATTATCTCTACCTGGACAAATTATAAAAGAAAATAAATAATTGCATATAATATTATTTTCCTGTTTTAACAAAAGACTAAAATTCATATTGAAAGTTCAGGTTTTTCAAATATGAGAAAAAATAAAATACAGGTACATATCCCTACAGTTTGTTTTGATAATTTTTCTCCACATTTATGTTGAGAATATTAATAAAAATATTAAAAATAAATTAATGAGAGATGAATCAATTTGCAGAAAGAAAAGAAAAATTGTTGAGCGGATCAAAATCACCAACCTGTTACTTGACTCGACCAGCTCGAGGTCGCGGGCAGTGGTGCTTGCGGAGGGGTAGCTCGCTTGGTGTTCGGTCTCTCGCTTTTTTTTTTATCGCGTGACGTCACTCCGAGAGCGGACGTATTGTCGGGCGGGCTGCCCGGCTTGCAACTGCCCGGGTCTCCTGTTTCTCCTGTTCTCCCACCATGAATCCACCTGCCATGAACCCCCCCCCCTCCTCCTCTCCCTTCTTTTCTACTAGTACCTACCACCTTCGTTCCAAATCATCCCCCCACTGGGAACCCCTTTCTCTCAAAAACCTCGTCCTATCATCCCACTTTTCTATGCGCCCCTAACTATGTCCCAGAGAGCGCAAGCTCACATCGCAGAAAGAGAAGAACTTTCTCTCTCTCTCTCTCTCTCTCTCTCTCTTGCTCGCGACTATAAAGGGGAAAAACCACCGGGATAAATACAGAACAAGTAGTTAGTATTCTCCTCTTAAAAGATCTTCACGAATTTATGATTTTGGGAATAACTGGTTTCACTGATATTATCTAGGAATAAATTACCTAGTTATGAGTTTTAATGGACCCTGTGAGTGGTGTTTTTGTTTTATGGTTCATATTTCATTTTCTTCGTGGTATATTAATCATTTACATTGGATATTTGTAGTATTATTTCAACTCAATGTTTATTTTTTTTTAATATTCTCGTTGGTATATAATCAGAAAGGTTGAATATTAAATTAACCTAAAAGTTCGGTTGATTCAAAATTGTTTTAATTTAGTTTCTTTTATATTCAATTTGAATTTCCCGCCATTATAGATTTGTAATTTGTTCGATAGATGTCGCAGGAAAAGTAATCGCTCGTAAACGAAATGGAGTAAACGGATTATAAGAACCAGTATGTCTCGACGAGATTTTCATGGCAGTTTTCAAAAACACAAAATTACGGGGCGGATGAATATTCTATAATAATTATAGTTGGAATATTCATTTTGGAAAATTTTACTATATGGAAATAGTTTTTAGCCGAATTAAATTTTTTTGAACTTGAATTAATCCGCATATTTTAACTTAAGGCCATGTCAAAGTCGTTCGGATTTTTTTATTGAGCCTGCAATAGGAAAAAATTTCAACGCCTTTGACATGCCCTTAAGACAATTATTATTTGACATAATATTACGTTCAACGACCTATTAATATAACAGAATTTTCATTTTATACAATGAATTTTCATTTTTTCATTTTATACTTTTTATTTTCGAGACATTTAATTTGACCGAATTTTATTTACCAAAAATCTCATTCAACAGAAATTTCAGTGATTCGAATTATTAAATGACAATTTGCCCGAATGAATTTTCATTTGCCCGAATTGTCATTTGATAGAATTTTTAAAACGTCGAATTTTTACTTGACAAAATTTTCATTTGCCCGAACAAACATTTGGCGCAAATTTTCAAATTGACCAATCACATTAATCTTGATAATTTATGATTGGTCAATTTTAAAATTCGCGGCAAAATCTTTCTGCAAACAAATTATAGCTTATGTTTAGGAAAGTTTTTCCTTGATTTAAGATTCACTTTTTAATTACCTGAAGTCAAAAACAATTTTTATTAATTATTCATTTGAATATAAAATAGTGAATAAAAATAGTTTTTGACTTCAGATAATTAAAAATAAATCTTAAACATCAAGAAAAATCTTTTCTAAACATAACCTATAATTTTTTGAGACGATAGGGACCCTTTTAAATAATTATAATAAAATAAATATAATAAAAACTTAATAAAATTTATTTGATAATAGTCAAGTAATCCGTTATTTGAATCAAATAAATTTTTTTCCACACTGTACATAGGAAACAAAATGTAAAAACCTTTTAGTTATATATAAATGAAATAAATAAAATACCCATTATAATAAATAAAAAAATAATTCTTTTTGTCTGGTTAAAAAAAAATGGTATTTATGAAAACTTGGGTCAATACTTAGTACAATACATTTTGCAACTACTCTTTTTTTCTCATCAACGAATGAGAGGGATTAAAACCGCAATAAAATTTATCGCTACAAAACAGGGCGGATTTTAGTAAATTAATTTCAACGAAACGAAATTCTAACTCACTGTTTTAAACAATTACAATATACTTGCAATTACTCTGCACCTAATTTATGTATCTCATCCGCTATTCAATTGAATAGAAACTTTTATTTAATTATATCAATATAATATAGTTGAGATAATATTTATTATATATTATGTATATATATATATATATATATAATATATAAAACTCGTGCTGATAATAAGCAGTTTTTCTTCACTGTTACACAGGTAGGTACCTATATATATTCTTGACTTATTCCAGACTTTACTTTCCTTCTTAAAGGACGAGATCAGTAAAACTTTGCAAGATGAGTCCTAATTGAGGCAAACTCCAGTCGTTTATCTTCACGTTGGAGCAATTTACTTTGCAGATTCTTTGAAACTTGTGATTACTGTGAAGCTAAAATTTATTTTTCCCACGGATTATAATATTTTATATCCACTTAATATAAGCCGGAAATTGTTCCCTTTATAAACGGGTCTTTCTTTTATCTTCATTTATATTAAAGGCTTCTTTGAAAATTTATATTTTCATCGTCTAAACATTTTCTCTCTCTCTCTCTCTCTCTCTCTCTCTCTCTCTCTCTTTTCAGCATCTCGAAAATATATTTAAGGATAAGAAATACTAAAATTAATATAAAATTAGGAAAAAAAAAATTTTTTATTGTTGTGAGGAAAATGAAGAATCGAAATATAAGAGCTGATAAAAGTGGACAATATTTCTCTCACACAATAAAGTCCTCGATATTATTCGCATTTCAACTCGAAATGCGTATATCAATGGATTCGCGCATTAACATAGATATTGGTCGTGGCTTTCTCAACTTGACTGGTGAGGGCCTTCATAAATAAAGAATATATCTTGTCGGAAAATCCAGAGGAAAGTGTATTTTGAAGCTTCCTTTTGGCCTTCGGGCATAAATTTAATCGTTCATCTTTTTAAGCGAGTTATACGCTTTTATCCTGATATTCTACCTAATTCATCAAATGTCATTTTTCGTATTAAACGACATTTCTTTGATCTCTTGTAAAATTTTATCGATTTTCTTTCTCTTTATGAGATTTACAAGGACAAATTTCACTTGATTCTGAATTAAATGGAAAAAAATTTATCTGTACGATTATTTTTCATCTTTTATATAAAATTGAATACGACGTGTTCTTTAAAAAAAAAAATTCGCCAAGTAACAAAACTTTTTTTTTTTGATATTTTTATAATTTTTAAATATAATTAAAATATTCTTGTTTAATTTCTATTATAATTATTTGTACCAGTAGTTTATTTGTTTTCTCCAAACATTCTCGTTTACCTCAAGTTATGTACCTGCGGATCTATTCTCGAGAAAATTCATAGCAATTTCGCAGATACTGCTTTAGGCTAAGGACAAACTGCCCACATGGAAATCTAATAAAATGTTAAAAACTTTTAATAACACCCTTTATTATGTACATTACTCTTTATCATATACATTTTAACTTTCTTCAAAGTTTATAAATAATAATTGAAATTTATTAACCATGAATAATCCATTTTCCGATAGAAAAGACTTTTAACAGAGTGTTTTTATAAACTTGAATATGTTGAAATATTTTTATCGCTTTCAACAATAGAATACCTAGACTCTTTTTTTTCTTTTTTTCTCTTTTTCTTTCTTTTTTTTTTTTTTTGAAACTTTCAACAAAAAATACTGTTTAATTTTTCCCAATGAGCGTATTTGAATTAAATTAAATACTGATCTTTAATACATATTCATTTATGATTCTTTCAATAAAATTAACGTTTTTTTCCTAAAATATATTAACTTATTTTTTTTTTACATTTTGACATTAAAAGCAATTGAAATTAGCAAAAAATGAGCCTAAAACAAAAAGGATTGTGTTATTTTTTAACTATGATTTGCCAAAAATTGTTGAATTTACAATGTTTTCTTAAAATTTCAATTATTCCTAAAATAATAAAAAAAAGAAACATTTTTAAATGTTCTTAAGACTTATTTTAAGGTGGTTCTACCCAATGACATAACTTCAAACTAGAAAGTGGTTTTTATTCAAAAAATAAAACAATACTTAAAATTAATTTCACTGAATTTTGGAATAGTTGCGCAATTTTCAAAAAAAATTATTTTCAGTCAAAATTTGTTATAAAACAATAATTAAATAATAATTAATAATAAAAAAGGTTAAAACATTTTGTGGTTTATGTTTAATTTAATGTTAGTGAACAATTATCATTTTTATCCAATTTTTACAAAACGATATCTCATTTCGCTCTTTAGAAGATTATCTTCAATTTTGTTTGTTTATTTTTTGTTAAAAAATATTTTGTTTAAAAAATATTTTGTTTAAAAAATATAAAAGTTACAAACTTTATTTGTTTAATAACTTTTGAACAAAAAATATTGTTTGTAAAATTCAACGAACGAAATTGAAGAGAATCTTCAAATATGAACAAAATGAGCTATTATTTGTAAAAATTGGAATTAAAATCACAATTTTCTACTATAACTTTAAACAAAAAGGAAAAAAATGTTGAATAATTATTATTTTATAACAATTTTTGACTGAAATAGTTAAAAATAATTACAATCCTTTTTTAAAGCTAATTTTTTGCGTAATTTTAATATATACCTTTTAATGTCGAAAAACAAAAAAATTCAAGTTAACTTTTTTTTTAAAAAATCGATTTTTTTGTAGTAATAAAAAAGGGGTGGACTGAAAATTATGACCGATACTGTACGAGACGATAATTTTCAAATTTGGCACCAATCTTTCTGACCCACGCTGGTTACAGAAGTAATCTCCCAATTGACTGACACATATCAGAAATACGAAATTGCGAGAAATCTCTTTCTCACTTCTCTTTCCATTCTCAAAATTCAAAGTAAATATAATTTTAAAAACGAATTTTTAATTATTTCATAAATGTGAAAATTTTCGAATTTTCATTTTTTTTCCCTAAAGCACACTTTAAGAAGAGAAAATTTGAGAAAGAAATTTGAATGATTAAAAAATCTTCATAAGAATTTTACAAATCCGTTATATTAAAGTTTATGCCTTGTTTTATAAGGAAACAAGAAAAAAATTTGTTTAATTTTCATTAAAAAATACTTTAAAAGAAAAGAAAAAAAACGCACTATAGGTACTAAAAAGAATTGATTTGGTTTGATTCAAATAATGAATTACTTGACTATTATCAAATAAATATTTATTACAAATAAATTTTACTTGAGTCAATAAATGGTATTTGACTCAAATACAAAAATTATTGATTCAATCACAGATTATTTGATTTAAATAAAAATTATTGATTCAATTACAGATTATTTGATTTAAATAAAAATTATTTGATTTAAATAAAAGTTATTTGATTCAAATAAATATTTATTTGATAATAGACAAGTAATTGATTACTTGAATCAAATAAATTTTTTTTTCAGTGTGTTTACTCAAAAAGAGATTATTTTCATTTTAATTTTCCTTTTGTAATTTTTTATTACATAACAGTAAATAATTAAAGGAATAACGTAATTTGTAATTGTATTTTTATGGTCTAAATCCCCAAGTGAATATTTAATCCATCGTATATCAAATAATATATGTTAGGCGAAACATATCACATGTATATATATATATATATTAAACACCCACACAATATACAACGCATGCGTGATAAAATATTTACAAGATCAATGCTATAGATACAATTTTTACTAGAATTAAACAAGAAAATATACACGAATTACATTTTTTTATGAGATAAAAATTGATAAATACAAAATTTGATAAGAAGAATAGGGAAAAAAGGAGCATTTTGCAACCTTTTGAGTCCTTTTTCATAATTTCTAGATGGCGCTTTTGAGAGAGTAACACTCGGTTTCTGCTTCCTTCCTTCTATTCCTTTTATTCGTGAAGTCGCCTGAAGTTGTGCTCTGATGTGTTGAAAACTTTTCCTCACTTTTACTAATAAAATAATAGTAAATTAATAAGAAATGGTCGACCTCAGTGGCGAAGGTCCATTAGAACATGGTTTTAGTAATGCTGTTTTTATTTTTCCCGCCCTAATTGTTGTGGGCCTATCAGGTATTAATAAAAAAATTACTTTATGTTTTGTTTTTCTTTTTTTGTAATACTGTCTATGGAATATTTAAGTTATATACACTCATTATATCTGCATATGTTTTTTTTTGCCTATATGCATGTTTTTTGGAAACTAATTTCGAAGAAATATTTTTCAAAAAGAGCTAAATTTTTGCTTACTCTGGCATTATTTTTCTAACATACTCTCTTTTTTTCTGGATTTTAGTCTCTCAATTATACCGTTAGCATGCTGTTTTACGTTCGCTGTTGGAAATATTTCTTTATTAATTTACAGTTATATATTTTCCATTTGTATTAAAAGTTTATAGGATTATTAAAAAAAAAACACACACGTATGCATAAAGGGAAAATAGAATATATTTTTCCATATAAGTTTCCAAGTAGAAAATTAATTAATTGACGAAAAATATGTTTTTTATTTGATCAAACATCAAGGTTTGTGACACCACGTATCACAAAAGCCACGTTGGCCACGTTGGCCTGTTGATAGTTCCTATCATATTCAGTTCATTTCTTGTTCTGATCGTCTCTAAGTCTCGTTAATTCGTGAGGAGAAATTGGTTCAAAGAATAAAATAACCGAAAAAGTGTACATAGTCTATTAAATTATATCAACAAAGGTATGCAATTTATTCATTCAAAAAATAAAAAATAACAAAAAATATGAAAGATAATTTTTTGCATTTATTATAAGTATTATCATTAATCTGAAGATACAAGCGAAAGTATAATTTTTCCTCAATTATGTAGAACATAAAAAATGTAAATTAACGAAATTAAATTTAAATTAACGAAAAGAATTAATTGAATTAACGTAATTTAAATTTTAAATTCATTAAAATGAATACCAAATTTTTTTTTCATTTTTTATCAAATTCAGAAAATATTTTTATTAGTTTTCATAAAATTTCATGTGAATATTTTTAACACTGAATTATGGCAATTTATTCAAATTATCAGTTAGTAAATTACATTTTAATTATTGATAATTTGATATAGAACATATGGTAAAAAAATTCGTAGCGTTTGTGATTAACGACTTTTTTCTTTATTTCTTCTTTATATTAATTTTGGATTATTTTTGAAATTATTAAATCAAAAAGCACAGGATGTGGAGAACAATTTTGCTTGGTTTGACTGGTTTTGCATCTTCTCAAGAAGTTGATGATGACGAAATTGTCATTAGTGATGAACCTGAAAATAAAATTCCGAGTCCACAGGAACTTCTTAAAATGCTAAATTCAATGGGTCTGTCGGACGAAGAAAAAAATAAATTACGTGAAGACATAATGAATGCTCAAGGTGGTGAAGTTGTACCTGATAATATGGAGGCTTATACATCATCTGCCTTTTTTTCCCAAACAGTTCTCCTTCTGCTTTTATTATCACTGATTTCTTCAATATTTGGTAATTAAAAAGTCTTATATAATTTTTCGCAGAAAAGTATCTTCAAAATATTTTTCTCATTTATATATATCCCCAGTGGACAATTATTATCTGTTCCATTAAAACTTTTATCTTATCGTTATTAGTATTTAATATTTATATATTTGATCTAAAAGAACTTTCGACAGTCTTTTATCAACTTTTCTAGAATTATGATTTAAAACACCGCGTTAGTGTGAATTAATAAATAATACAAAAAAAAAGAAAATGGCACAAATATTGGAAAAATTACAAAATAGAGAAATGCATAATAAACTATTCAATATAATTGATCGTTACAGAGAATTACGAGACGAAGAAAAATTGCGTTTTAATAAAAACATTAAAGACATTATTAATGAAACTTTTAACAATTTGATACACGATAGAAACAATCAAAGAAAATGGCTAACGCGCATTGACAGTCGTCTTACTTTTCTACTCGCAATAATTATCATTAATTTTCTATTTGGTACTTAAATTATTCACGAAATGAGTATAATTATTTTCCCTCTGATTATTGAACAATGTAATTATTTTTCTAATTTACAGTTTTCTTTGGATACAAACTTTACAAAAGCTTGTCTGAACGTGAAAGAAAGCGGGAAGAAAAGAAGAAAATGAAGCAATTGAAGAAGAAGAAGTAGATAGAAAAATAGAAAACAAAAAAAAAATAACGAAGAATCAAAACAGCATGTGTTCATAAACAAAATTGCAAATGAAAAAAAAAAGATTTTGATGATTGGTATTCATCATAAAGAGAAAGAAATCACGAAATGTTTTGTTACGTTATTCAAAGGTTTATATCTCATGTACAATAATTACATTCCTTATTTTATGTGTATTAACTATATTTTGTTAAATAAATTCACTATTTCTCAAAAACTTTTCTTTCTTAAGAGATCGATAAATAATAAAAGAGAAATTCCATTCATTCAGTAATAAGTCAATTTTTTATTGTCTCATGCACGAGAGAAAATATATTTATAAACATTTTTTCAAAAAATATCACGCCATCACAAGAGACTTTATCAAAAAATAGATATTTGTCTTTCTTATGTAACATATTTTTGATACACTTTCAGTTAAATTCGATAAATTTTTTTTTTTAAATTCTTTTTACATTGGCACTGGATATTGACTTATCGTATCGCTTATTACACTAAAATTTAATTTAAATTTACAAATACGAGAAATTGAAACGGCGCAATATTGTATAAAATTACTTCTATTTTCGAGGTTTTTTTTTTTTCTTGTAACGCTTATGTCGTAATTATATAACAAATATTAAATTTCTTTATAAAATAAATATATTTTCTTTATATATAAGTGTAAATTTGAAAGAAAAGTAACAAATAAGAGTATGCAGATCATATAATCGTTACTATTAAAAGTACGATTATAATAGTCCTTTTTATAAAAACTAATGAGGAATATCATTGCTCTTTACACAAACATAACAAAATAATTCATCTACTTTGATTGACAGTAAACAGAATTATATGAACGTATGTTAAATAAATATCTTATTTATAATTTTTTTTTCTTTTTTTTTCTTTAAAGGAACACATTGAAAGTAATAATCTAAAATTCTTGTCCTTAATGTATGAGTAAGTTTCACAGTATGATGATAAAACTTTTCAGCGAGCTTTTCAGGCAAATGGTGATAAAATGATATACATATAAAAGATATGTACGTATATTACATCTTAAAAAAATAAGTTCAAATATTAATAAGTAAATTTAATTTTTCTTTTGCTCAACATTTTAAAATGAGAAAAGAGCTTTTAATTCTTTTTTTTTCATGTTTATTATATTCTTTCGCCTTGTTTTCAATGGCTTTCCGTGGTTTCAGCACGAAGAAGGCTTTAAAAGCAATTTGTATCGGTCACTATTTACATCTGTAAAACAAAATATCTGAATTTAGTATAAAAGAAAATTTTAATACATACATAATTGGAAAAATATTACAATAATGTTATCAGCCCTCGGATATTAAAATTTTTTCACTTTTTTCAAATTATTTTCAAAATTTGCAACTTTTTTCGACTTTTCTTCCAAATATTGCAACAAAATACCATATTTTTAAGTATAAAATGCAACTTATTTCGTTTTTTTTCGGTGTAAAAAATAATTATAGAGACAAATCTTTCAAAAAAAATTTTTAACAATTTTCTTAAGATAATAAAATTTTTAAAATATATCTATTAATTAAAAATGTCAAATAATTCAAATTTTGTAAAATTTAATTGAAAATATTTGATTTTTTTCAAGTATTTTATAACAATTCTTTTAAGAACTTGAATTATTTTCGAAAAATTACATGACAATATTTTTAAAAAACGAATTCTTTGACGTATTTTATGATAATTGGAAAAACTTGAATTTTTGTATTAAAATAATTGATTTTTCGAAGAACTTTGGAAACATGATTAAAAAATAATTGATTCAGAGATAGAGTTTAGTTAAAAATTGTAGAAAATAATTGATTTTTGGCAAGGTTATAGTGTTATAGTAAATAAAAATTGATTTTTTGTATAAAATTTTCTTCTTTTTTAATATAAAGAGAATTGAATATATAAAGAGAATTGAATTAATGGAAGAAGAGAAATTTTTGAAATGAAAACTTACCTTTGATTGTTTCAACAAAATACATATTCTCATCCTTCATATTAGCCACTAATTCATTAGTGACCAGTATATGAATTCCTTGTGGACCGAGTAAGAGCATAGAATGCAATCTTTCTTGTGGCAAATTCAGTGTTTTGACTAGTTTACTTGTAAGAGAAGCACTAGTAAGACTTTCCAAGTAAACAACACGCCAAAGTGAATTGTTGCCCTCGATTGAAAAATAGAGACTCAATTTTGGCGCCGGAGCTTTTGAATGCAAAGCATTATAAAGTCGAATTCCATCAGCTAAACCACAAATTTGAATCAAGTCATCTCGTGATAAGCGTAGAATATCAGAAGCGGAAAAACTCGCAAACGTTGATTCAAACGTTTGGAAACGCGCCGCTCGTAACCAGGCAGATGTTTGTGTTGCATTTGCGTCTGGTGATAAATCCAAAGAATACGAGACAACCTGAAATATTGAAAATTAATTATTAATTATTAATTATTAATTATTAATAATTTAACTGAAACTTGGTAATATTATATGAATAAATAAACCATCCAAATGGATGATGTAAACTAACATTTGTATCAGCAGAACATTGTTGATCGGGAATTATCGCAGCTGGAGATGGAAGAGCTGGTGCTTGTATGGGATCCTCTTTCACAGATTCGGAAGCTGGTACAATTGGCAGAACGCCCGTGTTACCCACAGAGAGAGATAGAGGAGTTAAAATTGGCGAAGAACTGCCGCTAATTGTAGTTCGACTTTGGGGTGATCTGTAATGACAAAAAGAAAAAAAAAATTATACACACACAGAAAATAAAATACTCGTTTGAAATTATAAAATTTACCAAACAAAATTTCCCTATTTTAAGAATATTGTATCTTTGGATGATTGCCACTTTACATGTCTATCTGTTGGTAAACAGTTTATATTCAACATCTTGTCTTGAGTAATAAACTCTTTCACAATTAGAAAAATGTAAACTTAAAACGTAACTTTCAAGAAATTTTAAGACCATAAATTTCTAGATTTTATTTCTAAATTCTAAAATAATATTGTACTGGAAAGTTTTGTGGAAAAAATTTCTCTTGATGAAAATGAACTCAATTTTTTCATTTCAACTATAACAGTGTAATGTAATTCCTAACACAGGGAGGTAATAACAATTTAGTTACGTAAGCATCTTAAGTGCTTTGAAAAGAGTAATTATCGTGTGCGTGTCTAAGACACTTAACATCTGCAAAATGAAGATAAGTAAAATTATTTGTTTGCATTTTTCTTACATGGCGTTCTTCTTTAAATGGAAAATGCACTTAGGCAAGGCCTTGGTACCAATTCTCTTCGAGCAGGTACGATTTCTTCTCAATGTGAGACTGATCAATCCCCCACGGCAAATGGAACGAAATCCATAACGATTTTGTGGTAAAACGTGAACAAATTTTGCGATCACTTCAATTCCAGTGAGATCACTGCCAACAGTAACCTCGTGTTCCAAAAGAAATACAGAGAGACTTTTAGTCTCTCTACGTGGTGCTCGCACAGACCAGCAGCTCTTTAAATTCCAATGCGAATTTTTTACCATCTCGAGAATTAGTTCATCAAAAAACTCTTTCACCTTTTTTAATAGGATTTACTTATCGAGAAAAGCTTCTAATCTTAATTTCATTCAACATTTCTCGAATAAATTTTGTCCTTTTTTTAAATTTATCCATGACATTTCAGAGGACTCCAATTTCTTAAAAAGTTGATGATGATGATGATGATGATCATTTCATTTATTCAGTCTATCGCTCTCAGTCTATCAATTAAACCATAATTCTAAAGGTTAGCCTCAAAGACCCAGATGATTCTTCAAGAAAATATAATATCCAATTAATATTCTCTTTAATTAATCTGAACCAGATTTTCGAATTGATTTCGAATTGATTTCGAATTTATTTCGAATTCCACTATCAGATTGTGTTTCAAAATAGTAGAGAAGTTAAAAGATTTATTTGATAAATCATGGGGATGAAAGAATAACTAAAGATGGGGAAAAACAGTGACCTTAATTTTTCAGTTTGATGCAGTCTGAGCAAGAATCTTTTCATGAAAGTCTTAAAACTGGATATCACCAATTCTGACCGTTTTACAAGAGATAGAGGCTTTGAAATGTTATTTCTTTTCGTTTCCTTATTCTCTTAAGCTTTTCTTAACTCCACTTGAATCTGGATATTTCCAGGCGAGGTTAACAATGACCTCCCCCCCACCTATCGACCCGTTTTTTTCTTTCAACCTTGACTATTTTCTTTTTATAGCCATTTTCGCATAAATTTTTTTTTTGGTGACAACAAAAAATGTCACATTGCTCTTGTAGGTAAAATATCTTGGAGTTGTTCTACTTTTATCAAGTGACTTCTTTCCTCGAGCATGTTTAGTTAGAAAGAATTTTTCAAATTATCCATCTTCGAATAGATGACACTTATCACGTGGTACAACGGAAAAACTCAGTTTTTTTGGATAAGATTGTTTAAAGTCACGTTAGCGCGTGTTGAAAAAATTTTGAATGATCTGAGTATAACCGCCCTGGCATCAGCTGTTTGGCGGTCAAGCTACTCGTCATCTGAGGAGGTGATCCTGTCGCGAGAGAAGAATTTTGCTAATGGCCTGATTTTTCTCAAAGTAGACAATTTTAATTTTAGGTCGTGAAATTGGGGGAAATTTGCAAAATATTAGCAAACAAAGGCTCGTTGAACCGCGGGAGACCATTCCAGTGCTGATGGTGACAATTTTGTAAAAAAAAGGCGTTGCACTTCCCCAAAACTTAGACAAACACGTGGAAATCTAAAAATGAACGACCAGTTTTTAATCTTAATTGTTCACTTTCACTTTGGAGACTTCGCGAGAATTTACAACAAAGAAGAACTGAATCGAAATTTTAATAGAAAATAAACTTGTATCACTGTTTGTCTGTTCCTTTTTGATACTTTGATACTTTGATATTTGTTGTTCGTAATTCGAATCACTTGCTTTAAATGAAGGTTTTATATCATTGGCCACGACAACGAGGACAAACAACGGCTATACTCAGCCGCTAACCGGTCTATTTATAAACCTTGATCCTAGCGGTAGATCATTTTCTGCGATGATTGTCACCTCAAGTAATTTTTGCAATTTTCGATCCTTTATTTTTCAATTTTTACACTTGAATTAACTTTGAAGAAAGTATAAAATAAATATGACTGACTCTTGAAAATCTTTTACAGTGGGAAAAATAAATCAAAATCGTAACTTTGGAAAAGAAGGAAAAAAAACGTTAAAAATAAATGAATAGAAAAGATATTGCGACGTGTAAATCGTACGGTAGTCTGAATTTTATTGTTGTGCAGTGAGCTCTTTGAGTTTCTACTTTAGACATAGTTGTCGGTTCTTCATTTGCTGGCTCGTGCCGGTTCGAGCCAGTTTCCTCCCCACAACGTTCACCAGAACCCTCTCTACCTCTGTGACCGCTTCAATGATCACCACCTCCTAAACCTTCTTTCCACTACTACGCTTCCTGGACTCTCACTCTCTACAATACGTCAACTCAGTGTTTATGGAAAATTGACAACACTGTATGTTGTTGTCAGCTTCTACTCCCTTCGTTACAATTATTAAACTCTTTCTCTTTTTCATTCATTTATGTCTATTTCTGTCTTTGCTTTCCTCGAGCTTTCAAAATGGCATTACCGAATGCTTATTCTACTGCTCCAAATAATTTACAATGCCAGCAGATGATCTTCCATTCAAAAATATACAAAGTTTAACGAGAGCATTATAAAATGTATAAAATTAAATTTGCATCAGATGTTATCAAGGTTTAAAGGTTTTCTTTAATTTTTCCAATCAAAAAATCGAAACATATCGATTTGAAAATTTTTATGTAAAAATGAAATTGTTGTTATTTATTAACTTTTACCCCATTGCACCTAGAAAGATGCAGTTTTTTCTAATTTTGCAATTTTTGGACCTACTAATAATAACCGATAAATATTAAATAACAAATCGCTATTTTAGCAATTGTTTAAACAATTAATTGTTATTTATTAACTTTTACCCCATTGCACCTAGAAAGATGCAGTTTTGTCTAATTTTGCAATTTTTGGACCTAGTTATAATAACCGATAAATATGAAATATCAAATCGTTTTTAGCAATTGTTTAAACAATTAATTGTTGTTATTTATTAACTTTTTTCCAATTACACCTGGAAAGAAGCAGTTTTTTTTAATTTTGCAATTTTTGGAGCTATAATCATAAAAAATAAGGAATATACATGAAATTATTAGTTAAACAATTATTTGTTTTAACTATTGTTGAGATAATTATTTA
>JUFY01034667.1:24390-34721 GCA_001855655.1 Leptopilina clavipes
CAATAATAATTTGTTTAAACAATTGTTGAAATAATGATTTTACAGTTTTTCTTTATTTTTTATTCTGTAAAGCTTGATGAATTGCAAAATTAGAAAGAAAATGCATCTTTCTAGGTGTAATGGAAAAAAAGTTAATAAGTAACAACAAGTATTTGTTTAAACAAATGAAAAATTTATCGTAACATTAATAAATTACATTACTTACCTTATTTTTCATCTATAATATTCTTGTGTTCCTAAAGTTCCGAACGTTTAAATAAACAAAATGAATTTATTTCTTCTTCAAGATCAAATTTTATTATCAGTAATTTTGCGTAATTTATTCAAAAATGAATTAAAAAGCTTCAAAATGTTTAATTTACGTTTTTGCTTTTTATTGTAGTCAGTAATTTTTTTGAAAAATATTTAAATCAAAAAAATATTTCGTTCATTTCAGCGTTCACAACTTTTGGATCATATATTCTTTTATAAATGATATTATTAATATTTGTTTTTATAAACAACTTGTCATTTTGGATCTCTCAAATACTGTCTAAAATTTTTGAGAAAGTTCCCTAGATACCTTGCAACAAGGCTCAATTAATTTTATCAACCTTATCTTAAAATAAGATTTAATTTTTACTGAAATAAAATTTTCGCAAAAAAAAAATTGAGAGATGATTTTCAAATTTGTTCTTTTGAAAACATATTATATTTGTAAATTATGGTTAAAGAAAAGCGTGTAAAAATTTACATACATTGCCTCTGATGGAGCATACGGACTGGCAGCATTTTGAGTTACTGAAGTAGATGACGATAGAGACTCCAGTGGAATCTGAAATTAAATTGATAAAAATATTACTAAAAAGAGAAAAATTATTTTCAATCGTTTCATTTACACTCCAAGGTACATCAGTGTATTGGAAAGAGAAATCAAAATATAGTGTAAAAAAATCTCACGTCAGATAAAACAGTGCAGTCATAACTGGGCTGATATTTATCCTGTTCATGGGGTGGTCTTCTCAAAATTTTATCTCTGTCCTGTTTGTGTTTACGATCAGCTCCCTTTAGTTTAAAAACTTTAACCTGACAAGAACCGGCATGCAATCGTGATCCACCTGGAAGACGAGTTTCAACTTGAATTCGAAATGGTACACCTTTCTCACCGCCATGCTTTTTTGGCGTGAACTCTGTGCTGATACAATTTATCTAAAAAAAAACAGAAAACAGTAAATTATTATTCTAATTATTTTATTGTGACTGGAATATTATTTCGACGACGTATACTAAAGAAATTTATCTTGGGCAAAGGTAAGGTCTTAAGTAAAAACCTAGTAAGTCGCATTTGCCATAAGGGCGAGCGTCCCTTAGCTTTGTTATTCGACTTTCGCTCTTATGGCAAATGCGCGACTTACTAGGTTTTTACTTTGGACAGCAGAGGTGGGGATTGTTATTAATATTAAAATTAAATTCGTATAAATAATAATCCTGTTTCTCTATTCTTAAAATCAAGGTTTTTCTTTAAAAAAAATTAATTTTCAGATCATTTAGATATTAATAAAAATCTGTATTTGGTCAAGAAGATTTTTTTTACCAAAGACATTCGTCTTTGGTAAAAAAAAATCTCATTGTAAACAATAAAATCCAGTTCAGAGATATGGAAACTGAAATAAATTTATAAATTGAAATTTCTCATTTGAAATTCCTGTCAAGTGAATCAAATACATATTTTTAAATAAAAGTTATTTCGAAAATTTGTAAAATTTTTCTCTTTCTACCTTGACATAAACACCAACTTCTTTTGTGGGATCCCACATAAAGTCCACACTGTTATTGGTTGGAGAAGGTTGACAAACATCCACCATACCATAACTAAGAGGCACATCAACTTCCAAAAGTCTTTCACCTGGTCTTGCACGTTGCCAAGCAAGAATCTGTTCTCGTTCTGTATATTGCAAACGTCTTTCGTGAAAGCAAATGCGAATTGTTGACTGGAACAAAAAATTCGGATCTCCCTTCAGAGAAATTGTTAGCTCCGTTTGGGTATTTCGCATCTTTTTCTCAACGTTAATTGAAACAACGAGATCACGCTAATTTACTCCCATTAAATTACATCTCCATATTAAATTCATAACATTTATAATTTATAACATTTATTTTTTTAATCTAGATTTTTTATTTATAATTTTATATTCATATTTAATATTTATTACCTACTGTAAATTATGTTTAATGGAGTCTAGCTTGAAATCGTGGTAAAATTTTCAAATAAAATGATCAATAAACATTTTTTTAAGATGTTACGACCCAAACATGGATTTTAAGTTTGATAATGATTTCCACAAAAAATTATAGAGCAATACCTTCAAAATTTTCCCACGATATGCTGAAAGATCGCCCAATTTTTTCAATTTTATCTCATAAGATTGTCCTTGATTTAAGTAAGTTAGAGTTTCTTCGTTCACCTTGGTAGCAATACTTGTCGCTGCTGCCAAAACGTATTGAAATCTGGAGTAACAAAAGTACATTTATTAACAATTGGAAAATTATAATTGAAAGTCTCTTGTCTCCATTAATTATTAAATTTTCCATGTGTAATAATTGAGAGAGAGAGAGAGAGAGAAAATGGTCTTATTTGCAAAAAATCTTACCGACAATCCTCATTGGATTCGTAACCTTGCTGAGAAGACGATACATGATTTGCCGAAGAGGATGTTGGAGGATATTCTTCATTTGAATTATACAAAAACTGATGAAGGCTTGGTGCATTTTGTCCGTTGTTGTTGTTGCTGTCCGGGTCCAGTAAACCGACATTTCCATCATTTGTTGGTGCAACATTAACACTTCTTTGTGAAACATGGTTCAAACTGTAAAAAGAGAAAAAAGAATTTAATGCAAGCGAAATAATAAAATTTCTGTATATATTAATTTCTTTTCTGATTTTAATGAATCTGCCGAAATAACATAGAAATAAAATTAATTTATAAATTTCTATATATAATTATAGAAACTTACAGAAGATTATAAAATAATGAAGATGTTGGTTTTAAATCTGGATGACTTCTCATACTGACTTTAAGAATTATGCGACACCAAAAGTTGACTTCATTATCAGATTGAAAATAACATTCACAAATATAATAATTCAATTTCAAGTTCACGTTGAAACATTTGAAGGAATTGCAAATCATATAAAAAGAATAGTAAAGTTTGAACCGGTAAATTTCAGTTGATACTAGTTCAATATGCACGTTTTTATTAGTAGCGACGATAAAGCACTTCTGCACACTAGAAAAGTATCGTCTTAATAATAATAATAATAATAATAATAATAATAATAATAATAATAATAATAATAATAATAATAAATAATAATAATAATAATAATAATAATAATAATAATAATAAATAAACTTGTAAATTGAATACAATTTAATATTTCTAATAATATTTTGTTAAACACTATCACAATATTTACTATTCGAAAATAAATTGAGCAATAATAATGAAAAAAATCACTAAACCTTATGTTTGAAAATAATTTCAATAAAAAGGTGTGCTGAATTCTTTTCTAATCAACTGTTTGAGCAATACGAACTTCGTGAACCCGTCGATAAACAAAGACTGAATTAAGAAGACTATCTGTTTTTGCATTGCTGGAAAGATGTGCAGCATTCCAATCATTTTATACACACAATGTTTATATCGTATTTTATAAACAAAAAGTCAAAGGAAGATATAAGAAAAAGTCAAGGCAATTATTTGAGGAATTTTCTAAGTTTATTGTTTAAAAAAAAAACGCAGTTGCAGTAATGAACAAATATGAACCACATAGCTTAGAATTAAAATCATTTGAACCTTGAGATACGAGAAGAAAATGAATACACACAAAAAGGATTCAATGGAAAAAAAAGAAGATTGTGTAACAATAAAACGAGAAAAAATAAAACTAAAATAGTATCAAGAATGAGTGAAAAAGAGAGTTCTTTTATTGAAGAAGAATTTTAGTGTCTGTTAACACTTACTTAGGATTGTTGGACTGATTTTCAGGAGACTGTGCTTCCTGCTTAAAGACTGTAAGCAGAGGTAAAGCCAGTAAAGCATCGCTGCAACAATAAAATAAAGTATTCTTTGTAGTAACTTTATTAAAATTATTGCAAGTTGCAGGACTTAAAAAAAAATAGCCAAACAATTACCTTGACTTAACATGAAGCATTGTTATATTTTTATTTGTTATTCTAAATTTCTAATGAATGAATCTAATCAAAGAAAAATCTAATCTAATAAAAATCGGCATATATTGTTGATAATAGAAAAATAAATATGCGACACTACATTAAATGTGTCCAAGAATAATTTCTAGTTCATTCTATCACTGTTATCACACTAACTGACACGGTAGTTACTGGTTCAATGGTTCAATTTGATGTAATTTAAGGGTTCAGCCCACACGCATATACCTTCCTACTGTCTAGATCTCGACCCATTTTTTACCAAAGTACTTTTGCAGTGTTGTCATCAAAAAAATTTTTTTTTCCTTCAAATCTTTAGATTTCGAATACACAACTGACAGATAAATCTTTCCAAGTTTAGGTATCATAATTATTATATAAAAAAAACTGGAATCAACGGACCCAGTGTATTTAAGTTTGAACTAAAATTTTCAGCACAATTCTAGTTCTCTCAAATGGGAATATAATTATCAAAGTTTTTGAACACATTATCTGTGATAAACTTTGTGTGAATAAGTCTTCATACAAGAACTGGTAAAGACCAGTTACTGAAGCTTCATTTTTTACGAATTTTATGCAAATATTATAATATTTAAATTAAATCATTTTCATTGTTAATAATGTATAATGTAAAAAGTGTTTTGAATACACCGGAAAAAATATTTATTTTATTCAAATAATAAATTACTTGCCTATTATCAAATATATGTCTATACTCAGATAGATAATAGATAAGCCAGATAAATTTTGCAGAAAATTGCGCATTGCAAATAAATTTTAGAAAAATTTCACAGGGAGCTTACAGAAAGATTTTACAACAAGCTTGCAAAACTTTTTTGCAGCAAACTTTCCATTTTTTATATTTTTTATAATTTTTTATATTATATATTATAATTATATATTATAATTATATTATAATTATAATTATAATATAATTATAATTTTTTATAACTTTGCCTATGCAAATTTTCTGGAAATAAATTTACAATATATGCAAATGTCCCATAAAGAAAATTCGTTTGGAAATTATAATCAGTGTTTCAATTAGAATCAACATTTTTCGCATCAGAATGAGGATTTAAATAATAATACATATAGTCATGAATTTTTGTTTAAAAGTGCTTTCTTTAGGATCGTTATTGACCAGTCAGAAATCTGAACCCATTGATAACGCTGTTAAGTCATTAAGGTTAGCTTGAACCGGCGTATACTGGTTATTGTACAACAACCAATAATACATTCAATACGTACTTAAAAAGTAAATTACAACGGAAGCTTCCTTTTTATTATATCTGCGACAAAGTTTATGATCAACGATTTAAAAGAAAAATATTTTTCTATTACATAATTTTCGTCTAAAGCGAATTTTTGCAATTTTTTTTTAATCAACAACTGCGAAGAGAAAAATTTAAAAATTTTTTAAATATTATTTTTCGCTGGAAAAAATATTAATTTTTTTCTGAATCGTTGATGATAGACGTTGTGGACTTCAACTTGGTTTTACAATTTTTTTGAACAAAATGCGATAAAGCGAAATTTTGATAGAAATTAGAAAAAATTAGAAAAAAATTAGAAACTTTAGAAAAACTTGTGTATGAAATTTAGTATAATAGTTGTATTAAAATTTGATTAATGTATTTGATATTTGATATATAACACAGTACTAAATTTCATTTAAGTATTTTTAAAGTTTGGTGTTTTCTGATATTAAAATTTCGCTTTGTCACATTTTTTCCTCAGATTGTAAAATACTTTTATAAAATTTAATATTCTTTTCTATTTTTTCTCCACATGTGAGAGGATCTTAAATAAAAATTGCAAATTTCAACCGAAAAAGTAAAATAAATATTTTTGTAAATATCCTGCATACTGTCTTTCTATCTCTCTATCTAAAATTCAGTAATTTTTTGTTAAAAAAACAATTTTATGTACCAATTTTTCCTTTGTCCCATATTACAAACACAATATTTTGGAATGAATAAAAATCAAGTATCACACGATAATTGAAACTTTTTACATATTTTTGTCTTATGATCAGTCTTGAAAAGTTATAAAGTTTAATAAAGTTTTTAAAAGCACACTTCACTCATTTGCTAATATCACATGTGTTCACGCACGTTATTCCCTCATTGAATAAAATACACGATTAATTTCCTTATTCGACCACAGTGCGCCGCAAATTCGAGATAACATCAACTGAAAACCACTTCAAACCCTACTTTTTTTCTTTCTAAAAATTATTCGTATTTTTTGAAAATTTGGTACTTTGGAGAAAAATCAAAACTTGATTGAATTTTTTGAATTTTATTTAATTTTGTAGAAAATTGGTTATTTAGACAATTATATGTGTTTTAAAAAGTTTTAGCATAGTTTCAATTTGAAAATGTAGAATGGGATATGGTATAATGTTAAAGCCGACAGATAATATCAAATGAGGAAAGTTTGAAAAGCAAAACGATTATCACAAGATGGTTCTATCGTCTAGGAAGTTAACATACCTACTTTATCAACAGCGGTTGAAAATTTAATTTAATAAGGAAGATAAAATAAACTGATTTCTACAAATTATATAATAAAAAATACTACTCACTAAATTTGAATTCGAAAAATTTTTAACTTATTTAATTATTTTAACTATTGACATCAATAAAAAATATGACATAAAACCATTATGTTAATATTCCTTCCATCATGGATCGAAATTTCTACTTACTTCAAATATACAAATTTCGGAAGGGAATATCATTATTATATTAAATAACAATTTTAAAAAGTGCGACAAAAGTATACAAATTGCTAAATTTTTCGAAAACTTGAAACCTATAAAATATAAATTGATGTTGATCATTTAAATTTTAAACTTTTCAAAATATATCATTCGAAAAAAAACTGACTGTAAACTTTCTACTTAAGGTATAAATTAATTCTCTGCTAATGTCTTCATAGAAATTATTTATAAACGATAGCAACACAGAGAATTTTTTCTAGTCTTCATTAACTTTCACTTAAAAATTAATTTACAAGTTTCGTTATTTTTTGATTCAACTTATAGTAAATACTTTCAACATGATATGCAAAAATTCCTCAGTTTTTCAAATATTACAGAAAGGAAAATTTTTACTTTCATTTTGATTCCATTTTGTATTATTTGTATACTTTATAAAGTGGATACAAAGTAAATACAAAGTGAATACAAAGTGAATAGAAAATATTATTAATTATTTAGAAAAATTATTTAAAAAAATCCAGAATTGCGAAATTCAAAAAGTAAAATGGCCCACCTCATATTATAAGAAGCAACAGCTGTGGCAAGATCAGAGGCGGCAAGAGCTGACAAAGAATTATCAAAATCAGCAGCCAAATGTTCTGCAAGCTCCTCGACTTGCGTGGTCCAACCTTGTCCTGATCCATTACTTCCTATTGATCCTGAAAATCGTACATACTTTTAAGTATTGTAAAATATATTTCCTAATTGGCAAGAGAAAAAAGAACATGAAAAATACTACATATTTGGAATCACAAAAACATGTATTTTATCTCATTTTGTTTTATCTCTTTTAATAAGAAAATGATGATACGAGAACAAATGTAGCCAAGGTTAAAATAGTAATAATGATCTTTAACCTTGAATCAAATATTTATCTGTAATATCCAAGTTTATAATTTCAGTAAAAAGCACTAATAGTTTAGTCTAAGTGATTTATATTATTTCAATCAGCTCCATATTATTTCATAATAACAAACTCAAGATCTATTGCAAAAAAAAAATTGTTTGTAAATAACAATTTTTATGTCAGCAATTTACATATATATGTATGTAATTTTTCACTTGTAATATTTACGATAATTTCACTTGAAGCTTTAATGAAAGCTGAAATACGAAGTAGTTGATTCTTAATCAAGTTGTGTTGAAGAGAATTTTATCTGAATAAACTGAATAAAGTGCCTGTAAGTAACAAAGCCTCCGCCGAAGGGTGTCAATAACCTCATTACATTATCTTTTTAGAATATTACATTGTTCATTCAGTGTAACCAAAGCAATTTAATAGATATTTTTTTTTTATTTGATTCGAAAGCATAAATCCACAATTTTTTTTTGGTGATTTTTAAAAATCTTGTTTTTCATTTTAGTCAAATAGAAAAATTCTTACATTACATTTTGAGAGAAAAGAACATAATTGAATTAATAGTTGCTCTTATTCTTTTTTTCTTGTACCTTGAAGACAATTATAACCAACATGATATTGATGTTGCATGATGTTGATTCTGTCTTTTTCCTCCTGTCGTCGTCTTGTTTTCAATGTTATTGGATAACGACGACTTTGAAGGTACGCACCCCTCGGTCTCTCAATCTCTGACCACTTCATTATTATCTACAATTTTACACGAATAGCAATATTTTCTGATCATTCGCACAAAAAAATTAAACTCGCACACAAATTTTATATCGGTTAATAAATATATTTTCAATTTTTGCCGACAAGCAACTAGAGGTCTGCTTCCAAGTGGTCAATATCTCAGATATGTTGTGTATACCGTCGAGTTATCAAAGTGATACCACGTGGTCAAAAAAGCGGCGTCGAAACTCGGGCGAAGAGCTTCAAAAGTTATTCTCTTTACTTTTCGCTCTTTAACAATAATCTCTAAATATTCATTATACAATGAATCGCAGAAACAATAAACAATTTTTTCTTCTAACAATACATATACATATTTGAAAATTTGTGCAATTTTTACTCTTCGAAAAGACACGAAATAATCAAGTCTCTAAAGTGTAAAATTAAGGTATAGAAAAAATAAAAACGGGATTAAATTCTTATCTTTGAATTTGAATCTTAAAAAGATGAAGAGAGACAGAGAGAGGGAGTGAGAAAGTGTTATAAATAACGCAGAGAAGAAAATATTTTAGTGCCTGCGACCATGCACTCGAGGTCGTTTCATTATGACCTCATGATGATGCGCTGATGATGATGATGACGATAAACGATAATGATGTTAAACTTTGTTTCTTTTATTTATTAATAAAAATTCAAATATTTATTTCATATAAAATAGAGATTCATTGCTCTCAATTGTGTAAAAAAAAATTTTTTTTCATGCCGCTTATGAATTAAACAAATCTGACATTAAAAAATTTATTTCCCAGGAAAATAGTAATTTAGAAAGACATTAAAAACTTTTAGTGCTACACCCATCCAATAAAATTATAGCTGAATCATGCGTATCAATAACAAATATGCCAGTTTGTTATTATTTCACTAATAAACTAAATAAATTGAAAAAACAGTTTAGAAAATCAATTATTACACGTCTTTTTAAAAAATTCTAAAATTTTTATAACATTTTTTAAAGAAACTTTCAATTTTCACATTTTATAGTTGAAAATGAAAAGTTCACATTTTTATAGAAAAAAATTTGATTCAATTAATTGTATAAGAAAAAAGAAATATCCTTGAACCTGATAATTTTTATTTGAATTAATTAAACTGTATTAAAAATAATAATAATAAGTTCAAATTGAAAATTTGTATTTGAAGTAAAAAAATACAAATTTTTGTATTTTATGTAAAAATAATATTTAATTGACTCAAATAATAATTGTATAATAATTAATAATAAATTTATTACTATTACAATTATTTTATTAAGTTTCAAAAACTAGTTGACTAATGTATTCCTTTATTATTTATTTTAAAAAAGACATTAGAGAACTGGACATTCACCTTGGAAGCTTGCCTCAAAAAATTTTTAATCTTTCATAATTTTACAAATAAACTTTTAAAATTAACAATTAATAATTATTATTCTTATTATTTGCTTTTTATCCTCTTCCCTTATAAGTATTTTTCAATATTTATAAAAAACGAGGAACTTTAATGATAAAGCGGGTAAGTTACTTTCTAACGTAACATAATAATTTATTTAAAATATTATTTAAAATAAATAATAATTTATTTAAAATAATAATTTAATAATAATTAATTATAATTACAATATTTTGAATAAATTATTTTTGGACATACAAATTTTTTCTAAAGAAAATTATTGTTTGAGTCAATAAAATATTATATTTACATAAAATACAAAAATTTCAATTTTTTTTACAAATTTTTTTATTTT
>JUFY01034667.1:34741-64716 GCA_001855655.1 Leptopilina clavipes
ATTTAATAAAAATTAGAATAAATTTTTTTTGGACAAACAAATTTATTTGTTCTAAAGAAAATTATTATTTGAGTCAATTGAATATTATATTTACAAAAAAATTATAAAATTTTTATTTGAAGTAAAAAAATACAAATTTTTGTATTTTACGTAAATGTAATATTTAATTGCCCAAAATTTTATAATAATTAATAATAATTAGAATATTTTTAGTAAATTATATTTGGACAAACAAATTAATTCGTTCTAAAGAAAATTATTATTTGGGTCAATTAAATGTTATGTTTACATAAAAATAAAAAAATTTGTATTTGAAATAAAAAAATACAAATTTTTGTATTTTTTTTGTAAATATAATATTTAATTGACTCAAACAATTTTCTTTAGAACAAATAAATTTGTTTGTTCAAATATAATTTACTCCTGCCAAATATTCAAATCATTTATCAAAGAAATTTGATAATTAATTGAAATCAAATTTATTTTAATAGAAATGAAAAATTTGAAATAAGAATTTTTATTCTGCTCTTCTTGAAATTAAGGAATTTATTTTTATTATTATTATTTTAAAATGAATCGTCAAATGCATTAACGTGAGATGGTATGCAAGTAATATTTGACCAGACAGGAAGTTTGTAATTTTCATTTGTTTGAAATGAGAACAGGTCACTCACGACAATCTCCTATTAATTCATACACATGTTATTTGGCATATGCTTCATGTAGCATAGGCGTATATTCATTGTTATTTGATTCATTTTTTTTCTTCTCTTAAACATCCATTAATTTTAACAGCATAACTTTGCATATTGTAAATTAGACAGACACGTGTCATTTCTAAAAAGTTATCTCGTAAGATTACATTCGATGTTTTTTTTCTAAAATTCTCTCTCTCCCTCTCTTTCTAAAAAAAAAAACGAGAGGAGATAAAAATTCCAAATTTTATACATTAAGTCTTTAAATATCTACTTTTAAAAGACTTAAGTTTTATTTGACTTGTTATCGTACCTTTTGTGTCTGAGATATGATATCAGGGGATTGAATACTTTCCTCTACTTATTGCTTGCAATGTAGTTTTGTATGCTTCGAAATCAGATGAAATTGAAAAGAATTTTTCACCTAGTTTTTAATAACTTTGTAAATAGTTAATTTCTAGTGATTCGATAGGGGGAAAAAAAGGGTTGAAAGAAAAATTTATTATTAATTATACCTTCTGTTCTAGCATGTTTTCTGCTGATATCCTCAAGTTGTTGCAAGGAATCCTCGGCTGGACGTTTAAGTAAATTTTTCGTTTGATTTAGAATAATTGATGATGAATTATTATGAGGTGAAGCGCTATTCGAACGTACTTGTGATTCCGAATCTGGAGAACTTTTAACCATATTTCGCTTCTCTTGCCAAAGATCATTGCTCGGGTCGTGATATCCCATTGACTAGTAAAGAAAAACAATTTTTAGTACTCTTAATATGCAATAGATCCATTTAATTGAATTAAATACATCAATAGAAATAAGTAAACATTCTGCGAAGAAAAGAAGAATTTTCTGAGAAAATAATAATTAAATAATTACGTTTATGAACCAAGGGGGGAAATAATTGAAAGAGACAATTGGACGTATTGTGTAACAGGAAAATAGAAAACTACAGTTACTTACTTGAGCCGTGATCCCTTCACACACATTTTGATGACTTGATGAGACTTGTTGAAAAGAAGGCGAAGAATTGTTCAACCACATTGAACCGCTGAGGGTTTCGGGTCCAGTATCCATAATTAATTGGAGCTCCATTTTTTTTCAAATTTATTAATTCTTCACAGTTTATTCGCTTAATTTATCAATAAAAAATTTTCTAAATATTTTCCCTCGTGCTTTTTTTTTAAAATGAAAAAAATTATTTATCTCTTCTTCTTTCATTTAGATTGTCTCTCATAGTAAAAAACATATAAAATTTTCCCTCAGTATTTTATCACACTCTTATATCTCGTGATGATTAACAAAGATCAGTGATGATTTTCTTGCACCCTTCTCCAAAAATAATGGAAAGGGTTTGAATCATTCCCCCTTTTTTGGCACAATTCTAGCCGTTAAAATTAATAATAATCCTTCCTTAGAACATTACAAAGAAACTGTTGTACAATTTCTTAATTCCAGTAGTTTCGCGTTGTCGATGAGTTTCCAAAAGTGCGCAACCACGCGACTTGAGTGATAAAAAACGCGAAAAAACAACAAATGCATCACCGTACATCATCGTAAGGCTTTGACTGCAACGCATTTTGTTTTGAATTTTGTTAATCTTGAGAATAATTTGTATTGTCTTGTTAGATTTTTCTTGTCTCTTTTCTTTCTTTCTTTTTTTCTTTTCTTTTCTTTTCTGACCTCAAAAATGTCTTAAATTGAAGAAAAAGCAAGTCGTTGACTTTTTCTATCAACACCTGTTTATCACTTTACACAAGTGTTGCAACTTTTGCGTGTATCGTTACGTTACAACTTGAAGTTGAGATATTTTTTTGATTATCGAACAAAATTCCGTATGTTTGACAGATATTTTTCTATTTTCTAAACGACTATTCCTCGCACACTAGTTAGTGTCTTGATTGTAAATAACCTTCTTCTTGGCATTTCGTCATCATATTTTCATGATTCTCCGCTCCATGGCGAGCCTAAAAATGTAATATCAAACTTTTATGAAGAATTTAACAAACTTCAATGCAACACTTTCACTCAATTATCAACACTATTTTGTTTTCTATTTTTTTCTACTTGAATTAAATATTTCCAACACTTAAAAAGTGAGTCGAGACCTGATGGCTCGCTCCAAACTGTCATCAATTTTCTCCAAGAGTCTCCAAAAATTTCTCTTTTTTTCCCCTTCTTGTATCCAAAAACAAAACACTTAAACTCAATGTTTTTCAAATAACAAGAGCCAATACAATTGTGCCATTCAGCTGGTGTTCACTTCTGTGATTGAGAATAAATTTTGAAAATATTTCCTTCAAATATCACAATCTCAAAATCTAAATGACACTGATCAGTTATTTAGTATTTTCTGTTTGCTGTAACAAGGGGAAATTCTTCAAAAAATAGTTATGCGTTATTTCTCCTTGACTTTAAAAGAAATTAGAAAAATAACTCTTTTCAAATGAAAATAAGAGTGACGATGATTATATGATGATGATGATTTTCAAGAGAAAAATCCAATACTCGATGCTGACGGTTTGAAAGTGCTATGACAAATACTCAAGTGAAGCAGTCGCATACGCGACAATTATGAGTCGTGATCTAATCCCGAGAAAGATTAAGAGGTCGACCAATGAGAGTGGGGAAAGAGAATCGACCTGACCCTCAATTGGAACCACTCAACGCTTGATGAACAAAACGCGTTTATCTCATACCTTAAGGTTCTCTTTTGAAATTAAATATTCTTTCCTCAAGATTTCCTTCAACAAGAAATGAAATATTCATAAATAATTTTTCCAATTGGTCAAATTCTTTCCATTAATGTTCCTTATTAAATCAAGAATTTTTCACTCTCTAATATTGAGCCTAATTTGAAAGTAATTCCAATACGCATCAAGTTAAGTTGTTTCTTGATTAGAAATCACGATAACAAACAAATTACGTTTATTTGTTCAGTAAATCTTCAAAGTTAATTCTTTTTTATAAGAATTCTTTCAATTACCATCAGCTTGATTTGAAATTTTCTTCTTGAAAAAAATAAGAACCAGAGCCAGAAACAGGATAAGAAAACCTGAAACAATGAAAGAAACAAGAAATATATCTAAGATGACCTCGTTGATAAAATTTAAATATATATTTTTCAGTTAAATATTGTTGAGAATTGATTACAAAATTTATTGAAGAAAATAAAAAATTTTGTTTTAAAAAAATTTTATTTAATTTATTAATTTTAAATTTTGTTATTTTTTTTATAATGCACATTCATTTATATTATTTACTTCTTTAATAAAATAATAATGACCAACACTTGATGAAGCAAAACGCCTGAAGTTTGTTGATTAATGTCAATCGGTAAGGTCAGACTTTAAACGCGTCTTACTCTTTCATAATAAATTATAAACCATATTTATATGTATAAAGAAACCTGCATGCACACAAATTCACCAATGACCACTGATTTAAATAAACCCCTCCAAAAAAACACGTTTTCAATAACTCACATTGTGGTATTTTAATAAACCATTATACAAAGTAATGAAACAATTTTTTTTTTTTTTGAAATAATAGAATTGAATAATAGAATTGTTTCTAATAACGAACAAAGACTTACAGTAATTATCGCGACAAGAGGAATAAGTAATTTTAATAAATTTTTTTTCTGTATTTTTTCTTCATTTTTGCTGCCAAAAAAATATTCGTCTCTTTCAAGTATATAATATCTGCGACATCATTCTTGCATAACAAACACTTTTATACTAAAAAAAATTTTATGGTCTTAATTGGTTAAAGATTTTCCAGATACTGAATTATTTTTAATGAAGAATTTAATATGGCACTCTTATTGGAGGAAGATAACTCGAAAAACTGAAATCATTTTTCAAGTTTATTTCAGATAAATACCACGTCTTTTTAAAAGCACATAGAGCAGCTGGTTATACAAAGCGCTAAGCAATCGTAATACCTTCCTAACTGTTAAGGCAAACAATAATGTAAAATAACCAAGTGGGATTCTCAATTAGAGTTGGCAATCAATTCACATACGTATAGATGTGTGTGTAATATCAAAAAATTCTAGTTTTACTCACTTAAAAATTACACTTTGTACATTCTCATTTTTTCTCATAAAAGAGTATACACATGGAAACTTATTAAATAATTATTAAATGTCGATTACAAAAGTAAAAAAGAAAACGATTTCCTTAACCCAGGTCTCGGATCGACTTTAAGACGCAAAAAAAGTCGCTTCAGTCGATTAAAAATACAAAAAAAAAGTCGAAAAAGTCGTTTGTTTAATTCAGTGTTGCCACAAAAATTTTGTATTTCCTTTACAAATCAGTGATTTCTAATTTCAATTATTCAAAATTTCAATAATTTTAAATATTTAATTTTTTTCCTAACCAGTAAATATGTTTGTAAATGAAAAATAAATTTTCAATGTTTTGGGATTGTCGAGGTTATTTTTTCTTTCAACAATAAGTCCCCCACTTTTTTAATTACAAATGCAAAGGAAGTAATTTACTCTCGCTTTTTTTATATAATGTCTTCAGTGTTATAATCATTATTATTATTATTATTATTATTATTATTATTATTATTATTATTATTATTATTATTATTATTATTTTATTTAAACTGAATAGTCTTGTTTACTTAAATTTTATGACATTAAATTAACTCTTTTTGAAAAAATGTGTTAATGCTAAAAATAAAAAATAAAATAAAAGACACTCATGGTTCGCTGATATAAATCAATCTTTATAAATCCCTTATTACAAAATGATATACGTTTAAACTACGATATGTTTTCCGCCATTTGTGTACATTCAGATTCGAGAATCCCGCGCCACACCTGATAACGATGATTAAGACCAGGTAACGAATGCAAGACAGTTTTACTTCCAAGGACTCCTGAAGAAACATTTGCTCTACCGTAAAATATTTTACCAATTCTCGAATGTAATAATGCCATTGCACAAAGTGGACATGGTTCCTGTAATAAAAATATCCAATATCCAGTGCATAAATAAGGCCCCTCTTTTGAATTTAATGTATCATTGTCAACTGTTTGTGTCTTCTTTCCCTTGAATGGTTCTAATTCAGGAAATGTAATGTCTGATGACATGGATGCTGGATAACAAAGTGGAAGTGACTCTGAAAATTTCCTTTTCTTCTCTAATTTATCATTGTTGCATTCAGACAAAATTGTACTTTCATTAGTCAATTTCCACACACCTCCACCTTGTAATTTAGCTACAAGATCAATGGCCAACATTGATGCATGATACATTGGGTGTAAATTTACTTTTGCAGCCGCTAATGCAAGAATATTTCCATTTTCCGGATCAACTATCATTGCACTTCCGGTGCAATTTTCATTCCCAACGGATTCTCTCTTCGCAGCTTCAATTGTTACTCTCATGCATTTTTCCATCAAATCAAGTTGAGTGTCATCAAATTCTTTGCCACATAATATCGATTCAAGTCTAACGTCAGGATGAAAATTCACTGGCCATGCTTTCGAAGCAATGGCTGCTTGAATTTTTGTTTTTGGAGATTTAAGTGGAACGGAAATTATCTCAAGTTTATCTTCTATAAGTTCCAGGTCAAATCCTCTTTTCACAAGAAAAGACTTCACATCGTCTGGAGATAAATTACAATTTTCTCTTACATAAAATTCTTTGTCAATTTTTGATAAATCCTCTCTGCACGAGCAAATAAGAATTCTTTGATTAGAACATCTTTTCAAATGATGAAATCCCGGAAGTAGAAGAGAAATACTTTGAATTGCTTTTGATATTGTTTTTTTATCTTTTAATATTCCAACATAAACATCAAAATATCTTGGATCTTCTGTTAATTCTGGTGCTAATACAGGTTTTGCAATCCAAGTTCTGCTTGTGGATTCCAGTTTAATTTTTTTCGTTGTTTCTAACATTTTCTCCACTAGGACATCCTGGGTTTTATTTTAAATTGACGCATCCGTGACTGATCCTGAAAAGATGCTGGCTTCATTTCTTGTTTCTTTGCATGTTAAATAATTGTAATATAGGTACAAAAAATTATAAAACAAGAAAATAGAAAATGTTTTGTAAAGAAAAGAATTTTCAAGAGTTTAATATATTGTAGAGAATTGAAAAAACTTTTTTCTTTCCTGATTATTTCAATAATTTGTATAATTCTTGTAATAGCACGCGGGTAAAATAGTCTAAATCTTAAATTGCTGTTAACTTAGGCCACGGTCGGATCATTTGTCGCAGTTAGACGCAATTGTTTCTCTACTCAATGAGACATAAACAATATATCGTATTTTACAAATGCAAGCATTAAGACATCAAAATCTGGATTTGAAGAAAAAATTTAACATACCTACTTTTGGATAAACTATATTGAAATTTTAAAAGAAACTAACATTTTCTGACTTATACACAGGAAAGAAAATTTATTTGATTCAAATGAAATGAATTACTTGACTACTATCAAATAAATGTTTACTTGAACCAAAGAATTTTTATTTAAATCAAAATAAAACTGTGATTGAATCAATAATTTTTGTATTTGAATCAAATAGTATTTAATTGACTCAAATAAAAATTTATTTGATTTAAATAAAAATTATTTCGTTTCAAGTAAATATTTATTTGATAATAGTCAATTGTAATTCATTATTTGAATCAAATAAATTTTTTTTTCACTGTATACATAAAATTCATAAAGGATTCGAAATTACGTAATAAAATTATCTCTATTGCGACACGTACTTTACCGCCAACTTATCTTTCAACATCATATCTAAAACATCTAATTAATACTCGTGGAATAGCTTTATAAAATATGTATGTCAATTCTAAAATATATTGGGAAAAGGTTAAACGTAATCGACAGAATCTATATTATACACTTTCTGAATGTCGATTTGTACAAAAATTTATTTTTAACGCAAATATAGTTATTTTTTTCTTATTCCTAATTCATATATTTTGTGAATATGCGAAGATAAAAGTTATCAAAAGTAAAATTACTTATTTCTGATTTTCAACACTGTAAACATAAAAGTATCAAATTGATACCAAAAGTATCAAATTGATTCCAAAAGTATCAAATTGATTCCAAAAGTATCAAATTGATTCCAAAAGTATCAAATTGATTCCAAATTTTTTGATCAATTAGATACTTTTGGTATCAATTTTGGATCAATTTGATACTTTTGGTATCAAATTTCCAAATTGGTATCCAAATTTTTGGATCAAATTAGTTACTTTTGGTATCAATTTTGGATCAATTTGATACTTTTGGTATCAAATTTCCGAATTGGTATCCAAATTTTTGGATCAATTAGATACTTTTGGTATCAATTTTGGATCAATTTGATAGTTTTGGTATCCAATTTCCAAATTGGTATCAATTTTGGATCAATTTGTTACTTTTGGTATCAATTTGATACTTTTAAGTAAACATAGTGAATTCAAGTGCATGAATCTATTGACTTGACACCTTTTTTAATTTATGGAAAAGTGCCAAATTTTTTGTTCCAAGTTTAAAAAAAATGAAGGTAAAATATTTGAATTTAAACACAAAGTTAGAAATTTCAAGTGTTTCTCATTTTATAATACAGAAAATGTTTCTAAAACATTTCTTCTGCACTGAAAGAATTTTGGTGCACAAGTTACCCCAAGTAAAAAATTTCTATACATTCAAATAACATCACTGATATAAAACCTTGTGGAAAATAGTACCGAAGTGTGAATTTAATTGAATGTAGAAATTTTTTACTTTCGGTAGCTGTTGCATAAAAAATCCTTCAGTCTGTCTGTGTGTGAAAATTGATGTTCTCTTTTCAAACAAATGTCAAGATTCAAGTATTATGTAGAGCGTGAGACAAATTTACAATTTGGAGGATGTGCAAATGGTCAATTTTCGAACGGATAATATACGTGCAGATAAGTAAGATTAGATTACAATATGATTTTTAAAGTATATATATGACGTCGTTGGAGCTTATTTGCTTCGTTGAGACTGCTTCATGAAGATGATTGTCCACTGTCGTGGATTGCGGGGAAGAAGATAATTGAAGTATTCATCACATATAATGGAATGTGAATTAAATTGACCTTGAGTTTGTAAAAACGTGCGGTCCAAACTTTGGTCTCTCCACGACCCTAATTTATAAACTTTTTGGTTTACAACACAAGCAGAAGAGAAGTGAGAAGAATCTTTTGAAATTATTAACATTGTACAGATACTTTGGATAAGTAAACAAATTTTTCAGCATAATAACTGATAATTTCCTTTTATAATCAAATATGAATCTATTATTATTAATTCTCAGAATAAGAAAATTGTCTTTCCTTGTGTCATTTCTATGAAATGCATAAGTAATTTATGTTAGATGCTTTTTTTTAGTATTTTTTTTTTGTTCTAAAGAGGAAATATTCAATATTGAAGAAGTTTCAAAATTAAGAGTAGGGTAAAGATTTATAAAAACGGAAAATTGTATAGGTATGGAGAATTCAAATGACGAGAAAAAAACTACCATTTGCGTCATCATGTTAAAATTTACGTTATTTGTATATATGATTATTATTTTCTGATTTTCTTGTGAAATGGAGGAATACTGAGTCACTTTTACAGACCAGTTGTCTTTAATGACTTTGATATATTCAATAACTTCTACTCTTCTATAGATTGTGCTTTATATTGACACGTTGCTCTCACGTGTTTCTGTAATTTACAGCTAATTGAAGCTAACTCCCTCTTTTACAGTCGACAATTTTTAACTATTTGAAAATGTCTCTCATATGATTTTAGTTGGAATTAGAAAGAAACAATTGCAATTTGCAAGAAAAACTTTTTTCTCAAAATATGCAGCACTCATACAATATTTTTCATATATAAACAAAAAAACTCCTCATAAAATTGAACCCCTTGATGCAAGAATCAGACGCAGTTCATTTAATTTCAATGTTCTATGTGGTTCTTGCATCAAGGGATCAATTTCAAAAAAATTTTTATTTTATTCAAAAATTGTTAATAAACAAAAAAAAGTGTAATTGCATTCAAAATTTTAATTTTTTGTCTACTCGTCATCAAATGTTTGTTTACTTTCTCTACCTAAAGATTTTAATACTTCTTTCCATCACCAGATGTCATATCACTTAGCCAATCTTCAATAGCATGCATATCGAACGTGTTTCTTATATAACAAAAAAAAAAATTGAAAACTGAACAACAATCCAAAGTGGAACATATCCTGCGTAGTTAAACAAGTTTGAAACAATACTTTACCAATCTATATAAATATAACCTTGATATAGTCTCGCTACTTTGCATAAAAATCTACATTTGAAAAACTCTTTTTTAATTTCAGGAAGATTTAAACCCCCTCCCCCCCTCCCGTTTTCATTTGTCCTTGAAAAGAAAATGTATAGGAAATTTTGATAATTACGTGAAGAAGTATTTTTTTTTTCTCATGATATAATAATTTAAGATGGAAAAATAAGAAATGTCATTGATCTCATAAACAAAGATAATATTGTAGTTTTGAAAAATTTTTCTATATAAAATACTGCTTACCTGTTGCTGAATTATTTCTCTCTTTTATTGTCTTCACTGTCATATAGTATTGTAATCAATTTGTAGAAAGTATTTTCTTTTCAAATCATAAAATACTTTTAATAACAAATATAGTTTTGTTAAAGTATGTCTCACGTGATATATTACAAAGGAAAAAATTGTATATTAATCCCACTGACAAGAAGTTAGAACCAAATGCCATCAACTCAGAAACTACTGAGTTGAGAGAATTTCGATATTTTAGAGAAGATTCTTGTGCCATCTGATGGAAACATTTTTAAATACATTTCAATTCAAATTGAAAGGAGAAAAAAAACATGAAAGTATTAATTAAACATAAACAAACAACGTTTTTTTTCAATCACAAAACAATATAAATAAATTTGTGGAAAAAAAAATAGTTTTACTACATTTTTAATACCTTTGTGTATATTTATACCTAAAGGTAGGGTCTCAGCTCATGTTTGAATCACAGAGAAGCAAGAAGAGTAAAAGAGAAAGGGCATTAACTTTGAATTCACTGACTCTTTTACTCTTGTACGTTACCATGACAACCTGCAGGCAGGCAGAGTTTGCTTGTTGTTCCTCCAGCATGACGCCACACCTAGAATAGAGCTGTCCAGCGTGACGTCATTTTGCCAACCAGGTGGTAATTTAGCGCAGATTTGTATATCTATATATGCGTCGGTAAAATACAAATCTGCGCTAAATTACCACCTGGTTGGCAGAATGACGTCACACTGGACAGCTCTATACCTAGAATTGACGTCACAAGTGACGCGCACGTGCGCAGTGTAACTCAGAGGACATTTAACCCAGCGAGCGTAAGGTAGGTTAAAATTTACCCTGTGTAATTTTCATTTCTCGATAATTTGAATTTTTCCTGATGAATTTAACTGTAATTTTCAATAACTGCTCTGGATACGGTAACAAAGCAATGAGGAATAAAAGAAATTTGTTTTACACTTTAAATGTCCGCCTCAAGGAAACTTCCATTGGAACCTCAAGGGAACCTTCCACTGGAATCTCAAAAGAAGCTTCCCTGGAACCTTAAGCGAAGCTTCCAAGGAATCTTTAGGGAAGCTTCCCTGAGGCTTCCAGTAAAATGTTCATTTTTTCAATATTCAAGGGCAAAGGAAATTTAACCTTTATTCCATAAAAATGGATAAAATTCAGATAAATACTTGAAAAAATCTTTAAAATTTTCAAAATGAAACTTCCACTGGAAGATTTGGGGAAGCTTCCCTAAAGCTTTCTTGAAATCTTCCCTCGATATTCCTGGGGAGGCTTCCTTCGAGATTTCTTGGAAGCTTCCCTTGAAATTCCGGTGGATTTACAACATAACAAAAACGTCCTTGACCTCTTATTGTTATCATTGCGTCATTATCACGTTTAATGATGCCGACGTCGACCATATACGTCATTTGATGTCCATTTTTCCAGATTTAGACATTTCGGGCCATAAGGATATTCGCCTTGTGAAAGTATATATAGACATATCACATAAAATCAAAAAAAGGTTTTATGGAACATATTTTCATAAAAATTTCTATACACTTTATTATTTAAAAGGGAACTTAATATTTAAACGCCAAGTAGATCTAAACATTAATGTAACTTAAATTGTCAACATATTGTTAAAAGGTAGTTGTAAAAGAAAAATTTTAAACTAAAATATGCCCTTGGCTAAAGAACAACCAGTTTAATGGCTAAACAAAAAGGTGAAGAACTCGCGTGCCAGCCATCACCAATTCTTATCTTGATCGCCAGTCAGCAAAACTTTAAGTACGCAGTTTTCTTATAATCTCAGTTCGCCAAAATTACCTGTATTTAAATTCATCGTACACTATAGGAATCTTTCAACAAATATATATATATATACAAACAATTTATTGCGGAAATTTGTTGCTCCATAAAAAAAGATTTCACAGACATACAAAATATTTATTTTCGTATAATAATATTTCAAACCGCGACAAAAGAATTTCAGAATTTCAAAATTTTTGTATTTAAAAAGCTTTTTTAAATTGCACTTTTAAATTGTAATTTCATGAAGCTTTTTCTTTCGAATAATTAAAAAATTGATTGTGTTTCCATTATCCTAGTATTTCCGCAAAGAAAAGAATGAGAATCGTATTAATTCAAAGGGTGGAGTATAAAAATCAAATCAGTATTAATGCAACGACTTTGAAGTAACCTAGTTTTTTGTGATTCGATCAATTTGTGTCTTCAATAAAGATTGACTGCCTTTTCATTACAGGAAATTTCTATACGTACATATGAAACATTAATTTTTCATTGCAGCTTGAAAGGAAAATTTTTTTCTATTCAAAATTAACTACTTTGGCGTAGGTAATAAATATTTAAATTGCGCATTAAAAAAAAGAAAAAAAATGAAGAAAGAGTATAGAGATAAGTTTAAGGTTAACATTTTCCTCTTTCTTGAAAGTTAATTTGTTGATTACTAATTCAAAAGATTAGTAAATTGCAGACAGTTGCAATCAATCCAATCCAAAACGGTAAGTAGAACACAGCTGAACCACCTGTAAAGGTATTGTTTAACGTGATAACATGAATAATATAGTCATTAAATAATGCTCTCTCTCTCTCTCATAAGAATGGATATTTTGAAATCACGCTAAGTTCAACGAAGCTCAGATCTTAAGATTATCAAAGTCACTCTTTGTCACGGTTGCATTTACTTAGAATGCCGTATGAACGATGAAAAGTCACGCCAAGTTTTCAAGTTATACGAAAGTTCAATCAATTTAACTAACCGAAAAATCATTCTTCAATTTAACGCCTCCTCTTAAAAGCAAACATTTAGTTCTTCGTGTACTTTTTAAAATAATGTATAAAAATATTTTCAAATACTGTTTTTTTGAATAACTTTTGCGCATATTATAAAAATATTATTTACCATTGGTTCCAATTTTTGTGCATTTTTTATCACTGCTTTCTTTATAATTTCGATCACAAGAACAAATTCCATTTGTACATTTGATTCTATTGATGTTTTTTTCCAAAAAACATTCACTTTCATTTTGACAAATGTCGCCCAAGACTAAAAAACAAAATTGTAATAAATAGTATCATGAAAATTCTATATTTATAAAATAATTTGTTTCGTGCAATAAAATACAAATGAGTTGAAAATTTTAAATTCAAATTACACTTAATAACTCTGAGGAAAGAAAGAAAAAAAAACAGGAAAGAACAAAAAACAATAATGTGACAAGTTTTACATAATTTTCTATTTTACTTTAAATTAGGCACTCACATTTCTTTCTGAAACATTTACCATTATTATAATGGTCAGTATCGGCACAAGAACAAATGCCAGAAGTTGAATTTTCACTCTTTCGTGAGCAAATGCCATTTGTTAGTGTTGCATTACATTGAATATGGTGATCACATTTATTTCCGTATGAAGAAACTTAAAATGAAAAACATCTCTAATTTAGAAAAAGATTTCGAATAAAAGAATAATGAATCTGATTAGTAGGGGGGAAAATTACGAACCTTCAATACAGTTATCATTAGAAAAGGGAATAAAATTTTTGAAACAACTGCAAACGTTTGCAATGCAAGTACCATTTCTTATTTTGCAATCTTCGGGCTTTTTGCAATTTGCATTAATTCCTGATTATTGAAAAAAAAATTATGTTAATTATTTATTTTTATTTATTTAAATATTGTTTTTCTTATACTCACCAGTTGGGATTTTTACACATGAAGTCTTTTTTGCTAATGTACCTTCAGGACAACTGCATACAGAATTATTTTTACAATAGAGTCGAAATTCTGAATCCGGAAGGTGACAATCATAATTACTGGTACAATTTTCTCCAATTCCTCTTTTCCTCCAACAAAATAGTTCTTTTTCAACATAGTGAGAATCATTATCACAGACGCATTGCTTTTCGTAACATTTAGCATCAGGTCCAAAAATGTAGCATTGTTCATTGTGAAGACAAGATTTTTGTATTTCTTTCGTAACTGCGTTTTATTTTATTTTTTATTTTCGTATTTTATATGCCTACTGAAAAATAATTCTAATATATATATGTCATTTGCATACCTTCTCTGCAAAATCTATTATTTTTAGAAACAACCTTATCAATCTCGCAAGCCCACTTTCCATTTCGACAAACTGAATCTTTAATCATTTTCATATCTGTTTCTAAACAAGGTTCTCCTAATTCTATATAGGTAAATAAATATCGTTATTTATGGAATGGAAATAATTTCCTTGATTTTAAAATATTTTTTCCTCTTACCTGGAATGCATTGTTCATTGAAATTAAAATAGGCTCGTTTACAAATACACGTTAAATCTGGACCACAGATGGTATTATTTGTACAATTTTCATCTGTTTGGCAATTTTTTCCTAAAGTCGAAACTAAAAAGATTCAGAATGATCAATTTAACTGCCAGAAGTTGAATTTTCACTCTTTCGTGAGCAATTGCAGATAATATTATACAATTACATTCGAATTTACTTACAAATAGTTTGTTTAATGTCAACTCTATTGGAATTTAGAGGAAATGTTTCATATTGTTTATCGGATATACATTTTAATTCTTTACCACACTTGGTATTGTTTAATTTACAGTCTTGATCTATCAAGCAACTTTCTCCTAAGCCTAAAACATTTTTTTTAATTTAGAAAAACAGACAATAAAAAAAGGTATTAGCAAAATGAAAGTCAGGGAAAAAAATCAAATTTTTGTGACAACCCTGTAAATGTAAAATTTAAAATATAGAAAATTTAATGATAAATTATTTAAAATAGAGTTGAAATAATCAGAAGGAGAATAAAAACCTGATTCTCGGCGACATGTGCGATATTCTCTTTTATAAAAGCCATTACTGCATTTACAGATTCCATCTTTACATGAAGAGGCTTCAAAATCCGAATTTACGTAACACTCTTCATTCGTTATACATTTTTCACCCAAACCTTTAAAAAATTAGAATAATTTATTTATTAACTTTTTATTTATAAAAATAAATGTGTGTAAATGTTTATAACCTGAAGAACGATAGCATCTTCCATGCAGGTAATGATATTCTTTTCCACAGACACAAATCCCTTTTTTTGAATTTCCATCATCTTCATTGTCCGATTTTAATTCACAAGTTCCACCGCTCCACAAATATGCGGAACATTGAACTGTATCTTCACATTCTTGTTCATAAAAGTTTGCAACTAAAATATTAAAATTAAAAAAAATTATTATAAATTTTTTTTAATTACACTAGTTTACAAATTTAAAACAATTTTTTTTACCGCACTTATGGTTTTTTACTGTCATTTTTTATGTAAAATTTGTTTGTTTCTTAACAAAAGAAAGACTTGCATTTGTTGAAAACTTTCGTTTTTTATTGTAATATTGTAATTTAATATTTATTGTAATATTAAAATATACCTTTGAGACACTTGGTCATATTGGAATTGTAAATATGCGCTGTTCCACACTTGCAATTGTTTTCAATACATTTACTACCGTTAGCCGTACATTCAATATCAGTTTTGCATTTCCAACCATTTTCGTAACCTGAAACAAATAATTATATTTTTATAAAATCTAAATTAATATTTAAAATCGGTTCCGATGAAAATAAAAAATTTATTTCTTTTTAAAAATCTTTATTCGTGGTGTTATCGGCTACATCGTTGATAAGGATCGACCTTTTTTGAAATTCACCTGCGAGTGTGAATATATTTATAATTAAATATTTTATTTCAACTTTTAGATTGTATATTGATTTTCTAACTACTTTTTTCTTCTTCTTCTTCTCCTTCTTCTTTTTTGAACTAATAAAAAGGGCCAAAGAAGATTAAAGATTTTAAAAATAGGTTTCACGCGAAAGACAGCAGCTTGCGTGTCGTCGAAAAACTGGTACAAAAGGGTCGGCCCATAGGTATATTATATTTATGTTTGCGGTTGATGATCTATGACTGTGATCGCTAGTTCGTGGAGGAGAAAAAGCGTGAAAGCACATTTTAAGAACAATTTCGCTGTACAATTCGATACGAATCTTGTTTCCAGACCTGCCCGAGGGCATAGAAATCGATATTGTTATTTCCTCACGAAAGCTTCAATATATACTCCTCAAGATTTTATATATTGCTATAAGATTTCAGGTCAAAACAATATTAATTTCAATACTACTGTTCTAAATTTAACTTTAAAAACAAGTAAAATAAATAATTCGCGTGAAAATTCATAATTATATATAATTCCAGATTTTGCGTGTTTTTTCCAATATTTTTCAAAACCTATTCACGCCTAACAAAATTTTAACACCATATTATGCATCCGCACAAAAAATTTATATATTTTTATCGTCAAATTGATAATAAAAAGTCAGATTTAAATTATTCAGTTCAAATTTTACAAAGATTGTTACATAATAATAACAACGTAACTTTGGTACAAGTAGTAAAAGTTCGTTCAAGTCAGACAAACAACTCACCGTTGTTCAAAATAATTTCTATAAAAAAAACACTTAGGAGAAAAATTCTTTTAGAACGTAGCATCTTGAATAAGAAACGTTACTGTCATTTAAAATTCGATCTGATCGTCAGTTATTATTTATTAATTATCTATATACTATAATCAGTGAATGGATAAGAATGAACACCTGTGCGCTTATCAATAAATTCATTCAATTAAGAAATTTTCAACCTTTTTTTTAAATATACAATAAAATTTTCTAAAAATATCCAAATATGACTAATATTATTTATTCATTTATTCCAATAGGTATAAAAAAAGAGTTTTGCATTTTGTTCCCTTTCAAGAAAAATAAAACAAACTAAAATAAAAATATACCTAACTAATGTGATTTTAAATAATATAATTAATAAATATAAAATATTTTAGTAGGAAATTTCTTACAAAATTTCGTACTCTCTTTAAATAATTTTTTTAATTTCTTAATAATTTTTTTAATTTCTTAATAATTTTTTTAATTTCTTAATAATTTTTTTTTCCATTTAAAATAAAAATATTCGCTAATCTATATTTCTTGGTAGAAAAAAGTCTTGAGTAATTTCCCAATGATTTTTATTATACCTTAAATAATATTTATCAACTTCTTTTGTAACATTATTGAAATAATAAACTAAACTATAATATTTATCAACTTTACACGATAAATCTTATACATACAACCAAACATTTTAAAAATAAACTATTACGATTTGAAAATTCTTGTTAAAAAAATAGCCACGTTTAAAAAAATTTTCCACTGCGCAAAATATATTTTTTTCTTTTTTATTATATTACACATGTATTTTCAAGGTCAAAAAATCGTAAAAGTTTTTCATTAGACAATGAAAAGAAAAAGAGGTAAAAATTGCTACAAAAAGATATGTGAAAAAAATTATTACTTGAAACTATAAACGGAAAAATGAAAATTTGTCTTTTTGAAATAACATTATTATTGTTAATGTGCACGAAACACAGTACTGTTGTCAGTTTACAGCAATAAATGACCTAAGATTGATAACCTATGGCGATATTCCTTAAAGTCGTTACATGTTAGAAATTCCGTTCTGTCGAACATAACTATTCATTTCCCTCTAGTTCCTCTAAACGTCAATTTACAAAGTGTTACAGTCAATCATGAAGTACTTGTGGCCAATTAATAAGGGTAAGTAAAGAAATTCCATTTAATTTATCTAAATTATTTCAAAAAGAAAAAGAAAAAATTATACTTTTCATATTATTACACTTTATTTTCAATATTTAAATATTTTTAATTTCCATTATTTCTTGTTGAAAAATAATTATAAAAAATAATTTCAATAACTTTTTTTTAACAGATAAGATTGTCCTCTCCGAGGAGGGGAAGGTGGATGAAAACTTGGAACCAATTCAAAAAAAGAATAAATGCAAAATTATTATGTCAATTTTAAAGTTTATTCTTGTTCTGGAAATTATTCTATTAGTTGGATCGGCTTTCTTATTGTTATACAAATCTCGATATTATGAAGAATCAACAGACGCAGTGAAAATGGAAACCGAATCAAATTCCGCGAATATTGTCATCCCTAATTTGAAACTCACTGGAGAAAATTTAAACACTCACGACAATAATATCGAAACAATTGACAATCAACAGTCAAGCTTAAAAACTGATCCAGAATTATTGAATATTCATGAAGAAAAAAATTTACAAGCTGTAAAAACCGATGTTAATCGGAAAAATGAACCGATCGAAGAAAGTGATATAGATAAAATTAAAAATGTTAAATCTGACATTGAAGAGAAAATTTTAAATGATGAAATAAATTCACCAAGTGAGCCGATATTCAAGAAAATATTTTCATTCCGATTTTCATCACCACTTAATGTAGAAAAAAGTGAAGAAGAGATTAAAAATTCTCCAGCTGCTATTTCTGGAGAAGAACCTAAAAATGATTTATTTCACTTTCGTATTCTCTTTAAGACAAAAACTTCCATTGATGATAATAATAATAATAATGAAACAAACGGCAATATCGATCCAATTGTGAAAAATATAATCGATTTTCCCGAAAATTTGGAAAATCAAGAATCTTTGAATCGAAATAACGTTAATAATGAAAATTTTAACGATTTTGATAATTTTTTGAGTACACTTTTGAAACAAGAGACTTTTTCTGATTTCTTCTATCCACGTAATGAGGAGATTGTTAATAATGAAAATGATGATTTGGAAACAGTGAAATTTACCGACAATGTAGGGGAAGAAGAAGATGATGATCCGTCATCGTTTGGACACATGTGGAGGAAATCAAACTTTAATAATGGTAATTATGAGTATGATGAAACATCAAATTTTGATTCTCAAGAATATTTGTATAATTGAAAATTAAAAATAAAATTGAAAATAAAATTAAAAATAAAATTAAAATGAATTTTCCTATATTTCAGACGTAATGTTTTTTTAATTATAATCCTCCAAACTAATTGCATGATAACTGGGGATCTTCAAAAAAAGTAAAATATTAATTTCATTAATAATTTCTTATTTCTATTACTATTTCTTTTTTATCATCTACTACGTAATACTATATAAAATTTTATGTTTGTTCAATATATACCATTATTATTATTGATTTATTATAACTTCAGGCTTTCGGCCCAGATTGTTCAATTTATATATATTGCGTAAAAGCAGGCAGGAACGTTGTATTAAATGCATGTTTTTTCCCCGAAATTACAAATTCAAAAATTTGTTATCTTATTAAAGACATTGTAATTCATTAACAATTAATTAAATAAACATGCACAATGACTAATTGAAGCTTTAATTGTAATTCCCCGCATGGACCTTGAACTTTATGTTAATTTCTTAGGAATTATTCTAGAAATTTATTTGATAACATTTTTATGCGTTAAATGATAATTATTACTTGTCATTTAAGATATATAGAAATATAATTAGGTCATCATTTTTGAACCAAATTCTCACCTATAAATTTCTGAATTGTAAACATTTTTCTCATAAGTAATAAATTCAAATATTGAAATAAGTAATTAGAAATTATTTCCAGCAAAGTAAGAAAAAGTAAAAAAAAATTTTTAATTGTTATTAAATAAATATTAAAATTACATTATGCAAAAAAATAATTTACAAATTGTAAATAAATTTTTTTTTATTTTTACAGCAGTTATTTTAAGTTTAATTAATTTTTATAATGAAGCAAACATAATTCAAAGTTAATTGTTTTTGCTTCATTATAAATAAATTCAAAATAAAATGAAAGTATATTATTTAAATTTTAGATGAAGGTTTATTTGAATTCGTGAAAAGGAATATAAGTTTCTTTATTATATTCCGTATAAATTAATAGCTGGCAAATGTAAAACTATTTCCATTCCTGATTAAAATTTCGACGAATATCTTAAAAATTTTTTTCAGCAAAAAAAAAATGAGAAATATGATCGTGTTTCACGAAAAGTGAAAATTTATTATGATAAAAATATACTTTTATCTGCAACGCTCTTTAAAATGGGCCTTTTAATAAATTTTAAAAAAGAATAAAATATATATCTGCAATAAAAAATTTGTAAGACGTAAAACAAATATTATAGTTTTCTTTTAAGATACTTATATTTTTAAAAAAAGGTTTTTTTTACTTTTTATTAATATCTTTATTTAAAAGAGTCATAAATGCAAAATTAATCATGAAATTAGTATTTAAACGTTAAGGTGGTTAAGAAATTATTTTTTGATGAAATTATTTTTTAATTTAAATTATTTAACTTAGCCTTTCTAAAAGCATTTGTTTATTCCTTTTTTTAATTTAGAGAATTTAAATCTGAGATTTAGAATTTATTTATCTCACTTATGAAAGAATAAAAAAATACGTATATCTTTTTTTTGTTGTTTAAGGAACGGGATAAATTCTCATGAAAAAGAATACTGTTTTTATTCACTATACTTTTCACTCATATATTATATAGGTATCTTATTAATATTGTGTGAGTATATTAAGTTCAAAGGTCATTTATTTCCATAATAAATGTTTGTTATACATGAAAATTTTGAAACAAAATTATTTATTCCTATTCTTATGTTAGATATATACCTATATATATATTTTTTTGTATTTGAATGAACTGTGTATTAAATAGGCGATAAAAGAAAATAAATTAGAAGTGAAAATAACTTTTTGAAAAGCTAACTGACAAGTTGAAATCAGATTTAAAGAAAGGGTAGTTAATTCCTGTGGTGGTTGAAGGTGGAAGAACATAACAGTGGGGGTAGTTCGAAGGCTTAAAAGGTCTTTGCAAGGCTTTTACTCCCCACAGTCTTTAAAAGAGAGTGAATTAGAATTGAAGTAAGAAGAACGCGTGAAATACTGCGCGATACATCCTATATTTTTTATTTTTTAAACATTATAAATCGAAATGATAAATAAAAGTTAACACGCCGTGATATAAAAAATTGTTTCGTGCTCTTCTTTTTTAAATATATATATATAGTGAATTTAAAAAAAGAAATAATTTTTTTTTGAAAAGTTAATTGTTATATCAAATCAACGTTAATAATGATGGAATTTATGAGGATTCGTATATTATTCACTATTGTTCTTTTATTATGCGCCTTTTCTTCAGTTTGGTCCATGGCACTCACTACTTTTGGAAAGTCGAATCCTCAAAATCAAAATCCTACGCTTCCGCCAACTCCCGGTAAGTATTATTTTGAATATTTCTTGAGAGCTTGGAATTAAATTGTCAATTAATATTTTAAAATAATTCAATTTTTTTTTGTAAAATAAACAATCGATTACGTATAAATTAATTAATTTTTATATTTTATGTCAATTTTATTATTATTTTGATAGAAAATGTTTGTTCTAATGCATGTTACTTATTGATAATGATCTTGTTACAAAAGTTCATGGTCGTTATATCAATAAATTTTCTTGACAAAAGATTCTGCTAAATCATCATTAATATTGGATAAAGCTGTTGTTAAAAGGCAACAATAGTTTCTGGTATCACTTTTTCAATCACACGATTTGCGTTTATATATATATATATTGGGGCAAAATTTCCATAGTGGATCAAACTTCAAATTTGGAACAATGAATTTTTTGAAAAGTCGTAGTTATTTTGACTTTGATTTCAATTATGACTTTGATTTTAATTTTGACATTTATTTTGACTAACTTTAATTACGATTTTGAAACTGGTTTTAATTTTGACTACCTTTGACTATGATTTTGACTGTTATTTTGATTTTGGCTCTGATTTTGACTGTGATTTTAAGATTGACATTAATTTTGACATTAATTTTGACTAATTTTAAATATGATTTTAATTTTGACCAATTTTGACTAATTTTGACTAACTTTAATTATGATTTAGTCACTGGTTTTAACTTTGACATTAATTTTGACTAATTTTGACTATGATTTTGAATTTAATTTTAATTTTGACATTAATTTTGACTAACTTTAATTATGATTTTGACACTGGATTGAATTTTGACATTAATTTTGACTATGATTTTGACTTTCATTTTAATTTTGACATTAATTTTGACTAACTTTAATTATGATTTTGACACTGGATTGAATTTTGACATTAATTTTGAATAATTTTGACTATGATTTTAATTTTGATATTAATTTTGACTAACTTCAATTATGATTTTGAAACTGGTTTTTATTTTGATATTAATTTTGACTAATTTTGACTATGATTTTGACTTTGATTTTAATTTTGACATTAATTTTGACTAACTTTAATTACGATTTTGAAAATGGTTTAAATTTTGACTATGATTTTGACTGTTATTTTGATTTTGGTTCTGATATTGACTGTGATTTTCATATTAACATTAATTTTGACTAACTTTAATTATGATTTTGACACTGCTTTTAATTTTGACATTAATTTTGACCAATTTTGACCAATTTTGACTAATTTTGACTATGATTTCAATTTTGACTAACTTTAATTATGATTTTGACACTGATTTTAATTTTGACATTAATTTTGACCAATTTTGACTAATTTTGACTAACTTTAATTATGAATTTGACACTTGTTTTACTTTTGACATTAAGTTTGACTAATTTTGACTAACTTTAATTATGAATTTGACACTTGTTTTAATTTTGACATTAATTTTGACTAATTTTGACTATGATTTTGACTTTGATTTTAATTTTGACATTAATTTTGATATTAATTTTGACTAATTAAAGATAATTAAGTGTCAATCTTTAAGAAAAAAATTCGAAACATTGTTTTCGTTGCTCGTTAATTTAAAAAATAAATACGAATACTGAAAATGTAATTTAAATTTTTTTTAAGTATATACAGCTCTTAAGTTTTTCCATAGAGTTAAATAATAAACGAGAGTTAAACACAACGTTGCAAGAATTCTGCATATCTTAAAGCAGAATCTTACGTCCGAGTGTCAAGGACACACATACTAATATTTTGCTGAATACCAGGGTTGCAACCCTGAAAAATAGCAACAATCTAAGTACTCTGGAGAATGCGATAAAAAGCAATTTTTTTTCTATCTTCAAATTTCTATAAAGTAAACGAATTAAGAAACTAATTACTTGTGATGAATAAATTGTCAAACACAGTCTTTTTCACTGTAATAAGTCAATCTTATTATTATTTATTTGTTTCTTTTTTAAGAAATCGATAAAGGTTTTTTCTTTGCGAAAGACTTGTTTCTTTTCAAAAATTAAATTGCGACCTATAAGGAAATTTTCTTTTTATCGATTCTTATCTTTTGATTTAATTAAACATAATGATCAATCTTGTAAACTGCATTGTTTGACCATTTAGAATAATTTTTATATATAAGATTTGCATGAGACAACTGTTTAAATTTTGTACAAAAAACTGCTATTTTTATTGTATATATAGTATTTATAACAGTGCTTTTATAATTTAAAAATTTTACATTGTAAAATTATCTTGAAGTGTCTTTATTATTAGGCTGTTTAATTTTTGATTAATTTACTGCATACATATGAAATTAAAATTGTTTCTGGTAATATCTATATAATAATTGTAAATAAATTAAAAATTTGATAATTATATAAGAAGAGTGTAAATTAATTCTCAATTATTTTAAGACGAAAATTATAGTTTTTGATATAATTTTTTTTGTGATACGAATGAATTATTCGAAATAGAATTATTTTAGTTGTAATCGGTAACCAAATTATGGATTTAATTTTTTATTTTAGTTGGAAAAGCTCGTGAGTGCAAAACGCAAGCCAACTGTGAGGGGATACGAAACACTTATTGCATGACCCATCCTCAAGACAATATCATGCGGTGTCTTTGTGGAGATTATAAAGCACCTGACAATGGGTTTTGCACAAATAAAGTACAAGGTAAAAATAATGCCAGGAATCTTAAAGACATTTCAAGTTTCATCAATTTTTTAAATATTGATTTAAAAAAAAGAGAGGTAGGATGTATATTTCTTCTCGAAAACAGATAAATGACTTTAAACTGAAAATGAAATTGACTCTAGATTAAAAATTAAAAAAAATATTTTTCAGTCACTTCTATAAATCCAAGAAAGTTATATTACGCAGAAAAAAAACAAAAAAAATTGTTCGCTAAAAATAGTTTTTTTCTACTTTGGATATTTTTAAAATAGAGAAATTTTTTGTTCTATTCTTTTAGCATATCTTTAAAAAGTTATAAAAAATTAATAGTTCATGAACTAGAAAAAATATGCTACAAAGTATAGATAATATATTATCTAACAATAAAATTTCTTCTATTTATACTTTTTCAGAAGCTGTCGGTTTTTTTTTATATGAATTTGTTTGAGCGTTTAAATATTTCAAATTTTTTTACATAAAATCATTAATATCTTCTTTTTTAAAAATATTAATAAAGAAAAATTAATTTACTTGACTGAAAAGTTTTTTTTTTTTGTTACACTTTACATGAACTTTTTCATAGCCCGTGGGAAAAAAGTCAATAATTATAAAAAATAAGAATTTTCTTCTAAACCATATTTATACAATGAGTGCGATAACAGTTCAGTGCTCTATAGAGAAAATTATAGGAAAACTGTAAAAATTATTGAGAAATTATTCTACTTTTTCTTCTTGAGAATTATCAGAAAATTACTTCTAAAGTTTATAGAGATTATCAGTTTAGGGGTATTTCTTGTGAAAATCATATAGAAAGTAGGTGCCAATTTTAAAACATTATTTTCTTCGATTTTTATATATGTTTTTTTTTCTAGAATTATAGATAGAAGCTGCGAGATATGAATATAGGTTGGTCATTTAACTATCCACTGGTAATGATTCTTAGCTTGAGGTCTTTAAAATATAAATTTTAAAACACATTTTACTCATGCGTGTGTATACAGTCATTTACATACATCGCATGTATTTATTTTACAAAGTATACGTAAAATGAAAATACTCTTGAACTTTATAAATTATGAATTTTCTTTGGCATTTTTATTGATTCTAAAAAGAGATTCTGGTGTCAATAAATTATTTTCCATTCATACGAAGGAAAAATTATTTCTTAGAATAAAAATTCAAAACACCCTTAGTAGAATGTTAATTTGAATATATCGTGATGAATATTTTTTTTTTGAAAATACATAACTTTTCATTCAATTTGTACCTACAAATTAAATTTATAATATCAAAATATATATTTTGAAAGTAATTTAAATATATGTAAATGTTGGTGAATCAATTTAGGCGAATCACCTGGCCGCAATCATCAAATAATGTTAGTTTCTATATAAAGTGTATCCAACAAACTTTAGTGGGGTTGATAAGACACAAGAGTCATTGGTTGCATGGCATGAAGTAATTAAGAACAAAAGTTACACAAGATCGATCCTATGTAAAATCTATGCCAATAATAATGGTCAAATTTAGGTGATACTTTAATTACTTCAACTGATTTGCTACAGAAATCAAAATATTTCAAAGAATGACTTGAATTATCTTTATTATGCTTTGAAAAAATATTCATAAACTATTTTTGTTTCATATTTTAATTTACATATATATACGAAATAATGGAAATCAAACAGAAAATACTTTATATTATTTTTTTTTTTGAAAAATAACACGATAAAATCGCTATTTCTGATGAATAAAAGAATAATAAAGAACAAAAAAAATATGTTTTCTTTTGAAAAAATGTTAATAAATGTAAATTTCATCAGATTTGGAAAAACTTTTTTTTTTTAATAAAGTAAGGCGTGACGATAAAAATTCATCACACGCGTTAGAACGATTACGAGTAAATAGAAAGAAATAGAATTCGTTTTCTAGAAGAAAAAAAAACTTAATGTTTCCATATTAAATAAAATGATTAGTTGCTTAGAAACAAGTCATTAGAGAAATTTACAGAAACGAGCAATTACTGATAGAATCTTTTGTCCCGTAAAAAATAATTTCGTTGAGCAATAAAATTATATCAGCATTTTGAATAATCAATATTTTTTAATAATACTTATGATAATAATAATTCTTTAGCCGTGGGAGCACCATGCAATACAGATATGGACTGCACTGAAGGAGCCCAATGCATTTCTGGAAACAATACGTTCCAAGGAAGACAACAACAACAACAACGATGTTATTGCAAAGAAGGATATTTCGAAGATAATAAAATGTGTAGTGGTATGCAATACGTATTTACGTATATTTAAAATTGAAAAATAGTTATAAAAGTTTAAAAAGTATTATTAATATTCACCTCTTACAGTTATTTAATAAAGCTTTCTTTGCAGGAGCTCCTACGTGTCTAGGAATTTCAACATTCACTTTATTCACCATTTTTCTTATATTTGGAAGATCCAACATCTAAGCAAAAGAAAAAAAGTTATTAGGTTTTAAATAATAATAATTATTATTATACATATCACTAAAAAAGTAAAAAAACACATTAAGTTAAAATTCTTTTTTTTTTGATAAACAGTGAACCATTTAAAACAAAGACTTGTTTCATTCATCATTTGTGGCATTTGCCTTTAAATCATTATTTAATATTTACATTTTTAAAAAATTGATTAATTCGTCTGCGAATTTTCATTCTTATTTATTATATACTATATTTGAAGACGTAATCACATTTCATAATACCAAGAATGCCTTCTAACACCAAATGGAACAAGTAATATAGATTTTATAAAAAAAATATTAACTACTTTGAATAAAATTCAGTAATTTCTTTATTATTATCTGCTGTCCAAAATAATAACCTAGTAAGTCGCATTTTCCATAAGAGCGAAAGTTGAATAACAAAGCTAAGGGACGCTCAACCTTATGGCAAATGTGACTTACTTTTTACTTTGAACAGGAGTTATGTTACATATTATGTGTGTGCAATCACGAATCAATTTTAGAACATATATTACTACTAAGTCTGTTTATTTAAGTAAATTATGTGATTCATTAATGTGAAATTAAAAAATATTTAATAATAGTATATACACTTAATTAGAAGTAATAAAAATTCACTCTATTGTAAAATTTCTTTCTGAAATAGAATGTCTTGTAATATTTGTATGCTCCAAAAGTCACGTAATAAGTGCACTTAGTTTGCTTTCATTTGCTTACAATTAAAAAAATTTTCAACACATTTTATAATGTACAAACAAAATAAGAAATTAATTTCGCCTATTAGATGTTCTATTATAAAGTACATTAATTTTTCTTACCTTTAAACAGTTTTCTAGACTGTAACTACTGTGAGCAAGTTAGTGGATATTTCAGAACAAGTCAATTTCTAGTTTGCAATAATGATCGAAATTTGTTTTATGTCGTAAAAATTTATTAAATAGATTAATTTACTGTTTTATAAAAACCAACTGCGTTACAGTATTTCCAGTTTGTCCACCAAATGAAAATTTCTTTGTAGGAAGTTCTAGTAGAAAATTAAATTCTGTAAATTAATGTTATTTTAGTAATGTGTAATATTTACGAGCGTTAAATACATTTTGTAGCATACAATTTATGAAAACTAAAAAATACTCGAATGCATTTAAAAAAATTCTCATTAGTTATGTATAAATAATTATGTATCATTTTTTCTGAATAATATTTAGTTTTCTTGGAAAACAAAGCATTATCTAAAATTTTCTACTAACTTTCTTTAAAATGTTCCATCAATTCATCCTTTGTCCAGTTGCATGAAGTTAATAGCAAATATCCTCCAGGCAGAAGAATGTTATAAACATTGTTAATGTATTTCTTTCTGTTTTCTTTTGGATTTTCAGGATGAAGGCTAATCGCATCATATGTACCTTTATCATGTGCAAGTTTAAAATCATTTGGTAATAAATTTGTTTCATTGAGTATATCACATACTTGCAGTTCGACATTATCTACTTTGCTCTCTTTTAAAACAGCATTTGCAAGATTTATTGCTTTCTGGGAATAATCAACTCCTACTAAATTTTTAAAACCATTTTCAGCTAAATCAACCAGAAGCATTCCATTGCCACAACCCAAATCAATTATTTTGTCATCTTTTTTCATTTCCAGATTTGAATTTATACATCTAAAAGTGTATAAACATTATATTTTAATTTGTATATTCTGAAGAGTTAATTAATAAACAGTTAACTAAATGTTTTAATAAAAAGTTGTATTATTTTAATTAAATTTAATTAGTAAATACCTTACTACTTTGGAAGCATTTCCACTTCCAAACCAAACTTCGCCTGTATCTCCATGATCCTTAAAATTTTCAATTTCCAAAGCATAAGTCTTTTCCCAACTGAAATGCAGATTTTTTCATCAATTGTAAAATTATTACTCTGGATGTATAAAATATTTAAAATTGATTTTAATAATTAACAGTTAATAATCTTGATTATTTATCATTTAAATCCTAATTAAATCTATACTTACAACTCCAGAGTCCCCAATTCTGAAGGATCTAATTCTTTAGCCATAGTGATATACGTGATATATTTTAATATATTCGTTTAAATTTCAATGCATTTGGAAACAAGAAAACATTAAATTATTTCATATAGTAATTATAAAAATTCTTTATCAAAAAAATTTCCCAACACGTGATAATTATATATTATTGTGAGTATTGTGACAATCACCTGTTTTCAAACCTAACCTCTAATAACTCAATGTACAACGTAATTCAAGAAAGCGCACGTGAATAAAACGTTTTGACGTTAATTTATTTAAATATAAAAAAGAAATTATTCATTTAACTTATAGTTTTGTTAAAAAAAACTAATTTTTCTTTCATTATTGATAGAAATATTTTATGTTTATATCTTATGGATATCCTGTTGCTTGGATATCCATAAGACGTTCGTCAGATATCCTCAATATCCCTTGCTGCTAGGGTCGAACCGCTTTCTCAAATTTGGAGACAAATTTGCCCCAAAAAAAAGAACGCAACTTTTAACGCAACGGTTATACATAAAAAGTCAACTTCTCGCCCAACGTTTTCTCAGTGAACAAGTTCTCTTTAGATATACAATTCAGCGCGACATACAAGCAACGTCGACACTCAGTGGAAAGAGGGGAACCTAAAGGCGGGTCTCCACAGTATAATATATTTACAGCTATTTTGACTTACACCATCATCAGGATTATCAGTTAAGGTTGGTTATGTTTTATAAGAAATTTGGAATGATTCAGATAAAAACTTACGTGAGAGAACGTCATCAAAAAAAATAAATAAATTTCTATACTTTTTTTATTATACAGTTTTAAGCACACAGAACAATTGAAATACAAAATATTTATAATGATTGTATCAAATTTAAGAAGTCTTTTGAATATAGGTAAGTAAAATATAATTTTTAATAATTATTGATGAAAACTAATTGTAAAAGATTCTTTTTATAAAAAATTATTCTGTTATTATTTTAGAAATTGTTAAAAAGAATAATATTCGTGTTATTTTTATTTATAGGAGATAACAAATTTTAAGACGCTCTTAACCTCAAAAATTAAAATTTATTTATTTTATTAATATTCTTTTATATCTATTTTATCCTGTATTTATAAGCAAAAAATACTTTTAAAAATCTCTTAAAATATCATTTAGTATTTAAATTTATTGTAATATATATATATATTATATATATGTATATATAATATAATATATTATATTATATTATATTATATTATATTATATTATATTATATTATATTATATTATATTATATTATATAACGCGCGTGAAGTTTCATGTTCCATCTTCTTT
>JUFY01034671.1:0-10843 GCA_001855655.1 Leptopilina clavipes
AAAATAGTGAAAAGCAAAATCACTACATATTTTATATTATACTTTTATACTTTTCAAGAGAATTTAGAAATTTGCAGCAGTTCTGTAATTGATTGTAAATTACAATAATAATTAATAATTAATAATTAATAATAAATGATATAATAATATTGATATTATTTTTAATAATAATAATAATAAAAATAATAATAATGATAATAATACAGCAATATGCATAGCAGTGTATGGCAAGATCATTGGTCAATAAATACTTCTCTCGTCTTTTAAACACTAAAATCGTGGAACAATATTTCACTTAACCCTATTTACATAAGGTGGGGTCTTTAAGACACCCAATTATCTCAATGCTTTTTTTTATACACCATTTGTCTAGGATCATTATTCTTTTTATCATCTACAGAGGAAAAAATAAATTACCCCCAAGAAGGATTTTTATAAAGGACCTTGAATACCCTTAAGGAAATAGTGTTAATTTCATTCGGTCCTTAAATAAAATTCCCTTCTTCTTATTTTCTTTTTTCATTTTTCTCACTTTGAAATGACATATATAATATTTAATTCCTTATTATTCCCATAAAATTAGTTGGAATAATTCAATTTTTTGTACAAGAAAATTTTAAACTTTTTTTTTTTTTTTAATAATTTAGTTTATTTGTGAATTTTATATTATAAAAAAAATTCTCGTTCTGAAGATTACAATAAATTTTTCGTTTTAAAAATGAAAAAAAAAATGTATAAAGAAAGTGTTTAGGAAAATTCTACTCTTTACATTTTTGTTTGTAATTGGTAGAAAAATGGAAACAAGATATTTTTTTTGGAACAAGTTTGCTTAGTAACTATAAACTAGAAATTTCGCTCGTTTTTTTTTTCGGCTAGCAGCAGTCACTAAAGGTATTATAGTGCGCGCAATTTTACTATTTAATAGTAGTTTATATTCACGCTATATTATATAGAAGAGCCTTAAAAGATTTAGTTAACATTATGTACAATTTTAACGCTTCCATTTAAAAGTATAACAAAGTCTTTTTTTGTCCGTTTCACCCCAATTTTCATTTTCTGTATATTTTTTTTTGCAAGATTTCTTTTCCTTTCAAATTCTTTTAGCAAATTAAATGAAAATTATCCAACAAAATAATTAAATAAAATCAAAAACTAAGATAAAATCAACCAACAAAAAAAAATGTTTGGATAAAACTTATAAATATCCATTTTTTGAGAAAATTGCGGTTTTCATTTGAAAAATGAAAATCGTGGCGAAACTTATAATCAAGGACGGCGAGTGAATCAATTATACGCTCTTTGCATCAATAATTTCTACCTAATTTTTCCTATTACCAATTTTTTGACTTTATCGGTCCTTTATCAGTCATGAATGAACCGAAATACTGGTGCTCAATTCTAGAACCAATACATATCTTTGGAATCTTGAACTTGAGACTCGAGACCTGCAACAGAAAACAAAAAAATTGTTACAAATCCAGTTTATAATAACATTTGACATGTTTTATTATTATTATTATTACTATCATTATTATTATTACTATTATTATTATTATTATTATTATTATTATTATTATTATTATTATTATTATTATTATTATTATTATTATTATTATTATTATTACGTTTAGTTGACGCATTTTTGAATATATTGATATCAAACCCAAAATTAATTATACGTAAGACGATAAAAATTTGAACCATTTGTAAATTGGAAACAATTGAAACTTGGATAGTGAGTAAATATAATATTAAATAAAGGAGAACACAAATGTGGATTATTCTGAAATAATTCAGAGTGTGAGTGCTTCTGAAGAGGTACAAAGAAAGAGAGAGGAAAAGAGAGAGAGAGAGAGAGAGAAAGGATAATAATCTCGAGCTGATGTATAAACTGGACAGTACTTGTCGAAGAATTATTTATCGTGGAACCGTTGTCGAAGGAGAAAGCAACTTTTTTGACGGATGCGAGGGTGCAGAACTGGTGATGGCGCCTGCTGAGCAACACGGTCGACTGGTTTAGATGGACAGTGTGTGCGCGTTCATATAATGTTCGAGAGATTGAGCAGTTGAGATCTCATGTCCTTTATGACAGCGCCACGCATAGATCTAAATTTTATCTCAAATCTCGATATCCCCCGGGCAAAGATCAATTCAATGATATTCGTGGCGCACTGTCTTCTCTTCAAATCTCACGATCCAATCCAAAGTGTCGAAACAAGACGAAAGGATTTTTCTCTTGTCCGTTAACTTTGCATTCTTCACAGCTTTTGTCTTTCAATTAGTCAATGTTATTGAAATTTTTCAAATTTAAATCATTCCTAAAATCATTTTCCAATACTTCGGTATTTCATATGCTCTGGATTCGATTCGGTTACAATGTTATTCGGTTCTTTCTCATTATGATAATTTAGATTACAATTATAACGCACGGTAAGTGCGCGGGTTTTTCGTAAATATCAACGGTAAGTGCTTTCGATTACAACCAAAATAAACGATAAGTGCTGTGAAGGACAAAAGTTAATGAGCTGTAAAACTTGTCGAGTATGGTTCTAATTGACGGTAAGTGTCACTTACCGTCTTGACAGTAAGTGGAACCGATCAAGACTGTGGTTGACAGTAAGTGTTGGCAATTACTATTGTAACTGACATGTCGGTAGGAAATTAAAAATACTTAAAGGCAGTATATATGTAATCGATAGCACTTATCGTCGATTATTAATAGTCGTCATCACTTACCGTTCATTATAATTGTGCTCGACATTAAATATCGCCTATTGTAATTATAATCGAAAGCACTTACCGTTGACCATAGTTGTTAAGTTACTAGCTAATAAGGTAATGAACGGTAAGCACTTTTGAGTACAGCGGTAGTTGACAGTAAATACCGCTTGTTATGATTATTGTTCGAAATATTTTTTCTGACGGTAAGTGCTATACCATTTACAGAAATACTTGACGATAAGTATTAGATTTAAAAAAATGTTTCAATTTTACGAATTTTGATACTAAAGCCAATAATTTTCGTGATTAAATCTATTAAACGAAATGCTAATATATTGTGAATACGTGGAAAATGATATTAATTTGATATTAAAACATGATAAAAGGGATTTCAAGTGGAGTTAAAATCGCAAGTGTGCATCTTTTGCTACCTGAGTTGCATTTATTGAGTTTTTGATCTTTTATATAGAAGCACGTGGCGACACGCGGCTATAAATGAATGCCCTTTGTATAAAAAAAACATCAATACCATCACTCGAAAGATGTTAAAGCGAGTGTTATCAAGTGTGAGGGTCTGGAGTGTTATTCGATAAAAGTTCGGCCATCCGGAAAATGATCGGAAATGTCGTGAAGGGAAACGTTGTAAAAGTGGATCGCGAAAGAAAAGAACCGAGAGTTTTTCCACCCACACCCTGACAAATTTCTCATCAAAATTTTTCTCTCTATTTCATATATCAATAATATAAATTTTTACTATAATGTATAATAAAGAAACGTTATTCCGTTTGAATACATAGTGATAGTGACAATAAATTATTAGGGTTTTTCTTTAAGAAATATGAGGAAATTTTCCCTCGTAAATTAAGCGCTGACCAGTATGTGTTTACGAGGGAATAATAATAATTATAATAATCTTCCTGGGAGCGGCGTATAAATTCTAAATCTAATAAATACCGCAGATACCGAATATAATGACCAGAAAGTGTTTATGGGTAAAGGAAATTTAATATTTAACGTGAGACTCTACTTTGTAGGACGTTCAAGTATGCGGAACATTATCCGATGAGAACAAAACGAATGAGGGTCCATTGGAAAATAGGGTGTCGCATGACCTAAACAATATTGCTACTGTTTGCCAAGTCACACGAGACAACCCCCCATTTATTTGTCCATAGGGCTACCGATCATTTGCTCACTAATGTCCTCAGATTGTTAAATATATCTTTCTCCTGATTGCTAAATTATCCGCAGTGTTTAATAGAGGAAAAAATTACAAATTACCATCGAACCCCGATTGAGTGGAACTATTGACAAAATTCCACTAAATCGGGATTCCAGTCGCAAAGTCGCAAAGAATCATAAGAATTCTCGATGGCTCTTCATAAAAATGAAGTTAAAATATCTTTTCTCAATATAAGAAAGTGATATAATGATATAAAATTTGATTTTGCAATGCAGGATCAATGGAAAATTGCCATTCTAAAAAGACTTTGATGTCTATATAGTAACAGGGACGACTTTGTGGAAATCTAGAATTCTGTGACGAGGGTTATGAATTTCTCGACTCTAGTAACTTAATATCAAAGAGCATTTCAACAACAATGAAAGAGGGGAAGTTCTCTTGACTTCTGTGAAGACACCGACAAAGCTCAAAGATATGCAGAAACTTTGAAATAACTCGTTACGTAACAATAACAACAAGACCTTCTTCTTTTTCTGATTTCCAAATATTTTACTTCCCCATCTCTATTTCGATCCTTATTCCTTCAATTGCGGATATGAATTACGTTTTAAGAAAAGTAAAAACAAAACAAATTATGGGAATAACTTTGTATTTTTTTTGGTGGATTTTTCAAAACTTTTTTTTTGCAATTATTTTGAAAACGAGGAGTTTTGATATTCTACGGACAACAAAGCATGAGGCAAAGTGGCATAATCTACTCGCTTTGAAGGTTCAAGAGATCAATGTAGGTGGCTGTGGCGACCACTCCCTTCACAAGTGTAGCTGACCAATCGTGACCCTCTGATCATCCCCGGTCAAGCTTCCCTACTTCCGTCCTTCTCTTTTCTCATCTGCTCGCAGTGAAGTTGAGCGTGACGTCACTAACCGACGCCATTTTCGAGGCGCGTGCCCGTATTCGCGAAAGCTATTTGCGTTTTCACCCTTTCCATTCGCGGAGAATTTCCAACCCGTGGGAAAAGATTCATATAAAAAATTTATTTTTTTCCGTTTATTCCTATATAATTGTTTCTTTCTAAAAGAGTCAGAGCAAGCGCTTTTCGGTTGGTTTCGATTTGCATTGTTTTAGGTTTAAACAGGTTCAGCTTAAATTACAATAAGTTTTAGAAAAAGAGAGAGAGAGATAAAACATTTCGAAGATATAAGACAAAAATGCGAGAAAAAAATGTTCTTATCTAAAATGGATGAGCCAATTCCCAATTAGTATCAAGTTTCCTATAATATAATTCACTTTTAACACTCAACTAATGTCATCACTTGGATGAAGAATGCGAAGGAGTCAAATCTGGAGTTCTTTTTCATCGAAATGACTTTGACAATAAAAAGAAAGAGTTTAAAACTGATGCGCACATTGAAATAAATTTTCACTTGACGCGATCGAACGCATTTCTCTCGTGTCGGTGAATCAAAAAAACAACAAAACACTAACAAAAGAAAGAGAGGATAACTTCTCCGAAAGGACTGGCAAGTTTTTCGTCGCGTGACGTATATAAACTGGAGCTCTCGTGCAAAAGTCTCGCAGTCAGATCGTTGCAAATAACCGGCACATTGAAATCCGCGCAAGTGGCCCAAGAGAAGATGACTGGCCCAGGGGACCTGAGGCGTCTACTTTTTCGATCACCGCGTCTTCATATATCATTCATGGCGGTGCCTCTATATATCGCAGAATTTGCTTCCCTCCATCGTTTCTCCTATCAAAATTGGTATTAGGGGGTGTATAAATTGTCGAATACATACTCCACTTATAGGTGGAAAAAATTTTCATTTGTTGCCTTGACGGTAAGTCCTATCCATACAGCACTTACCGTTTGTTTCAAGTTTTCAAATTTTTAATTACGATTTTAATTTATATCACAACATGATCGATTCTTGATGTCAACAAATGCGCTTATCGTTTATGAATATATTTCTAAACGGGCGCACTTACCGTCAATTACAATTCCAACCACTGACACTTACGGTCAATATGTTTTTCATCAGTGTGTATTACAATAATTTTTATCTATTGCATTCAATTGTATTTATCACTTACCGTCAATAACAGATAGTAATCGATTACAACGGTACTTTACAGTAAGTGCCTTTGAATAAAAACATTGCCAGTAGCTACCGAAGATTATGAATCTAAATTAGCGGTAAGTGCTACGTTATTTCAAAGTGTATAGCCTTTGAGTATTACTGTGTAATTTACAATAACTTTTATCTATTGCATTCAATTGTATTTATCACTTACCGTCAATAACAGATAGTAATCGATTACAACGGTACTTTACAGTAAGAGCCTTTGAATAAAAACATTGCCAGTAGCTACCGAAGATTATGATTCTAAATTAGCGGTAAGTGCTACGTTATTTCCAAGTGTATAGCCTTTGAGTATTTGAGTATTTGTGTATTTGTGTAATTTACATTAATTGTTGCAACTTTTATAGCAGGCACTTACCGTCTATTATCAACTGTTACCATTATCACAAAGTATGATTAATCGAAAGGACCAAATGTTGCTTGCAATTGTTAACTATAGTTGTGGTTTGAAGCACTTACCGTCAACTACAGTTGTATATGATACAAGCTACTTGTAAATGCCGACAATTTTTAATTATAATTGTCTGTATTTATGTATGATAACAAATAATTATAATTGACGGTAAATATGCCATTGGTTGCAGTTGAGAATTAACGGTAAGTGCCTTCAATTGTTGCTAGGCTTCCATGCTTATGGAAGCAGTATATTTCTTGAATCTTTTTTCTGCTTCTAATTATTGGATCGTAAATTTACCTTTATATACACGTTTTACTAGACATTTGCTGTCGTAAATTCGTCTACTTTGACTGCAATGTGTTGCACGTGTTTGATCACTCGACAATGACCCATGAGGAAAATCAAGGGGTGCATCAGAGCGTGTCCCATCAATTAGAATTTGGAACTTTGCATTCATATAAAGAAATTTTATTTCATTGTTCCGCTTTTGAGAAGTATTTTTCTTTTTGAGAATAAATTTTTGCAAACTTTAAATTATACTCAAGGTTTTTTGATTTGATCATCACCGCATAAAATTGTTTTTTTCAGGAAAAACAATCATGGATTGAAAAAAAGTATTATATTTATTATGTATTTACATTTTATTGTTCTTCCTGGTTGAAAACTTATTAGCTTTTTTCCCTGCCTCCACATCACTGATGAGAGTGATGTTGAATCTCTCTGTATGTCTTTTCAGTGTATTTACTTCCATTTGCAGAAAGCGTTTCAACAGGTTCTTTACTGTATTTCATTTGCAAGTAAAAACCTAATTAAAAGTAATTAAATTAAATAAAAATGATTCGAATTTAAGAAAAAGGGTAAATTTTTATGGATTGGAGAAAGGTAGGTGCGCTTACTAGGAAATGAGGTCGTTTGGAAAGCACACAAAATGCGCTTCGTCTTCTTGAAATTTAAGTGCTGTCATTATGTGGAGAGGTTGAAGTTGGTTACAAACGCCGGATTAGGCAGTGACGTTTACAGGTTCTCGAGTAATTATATAATTGCGTAAATTAACTCGAACGGCATAAATTGGTAGTCGTTTAAGTGCGATTAAGAGAAATAAATCGCAATTACTGGTCGACTGTTCAGAGACGCCGCACCGCGCGCATGCACTCACCAACAGAAAACGGTCAACTCTTCTTATATACTTTTTTGAAAAAAAAAACCTCGAGTGCAAGTCACTTGGACTTTTTTTTCCCTATCTTTCTCCTCCTAGGAAACCATTTATTTTCCCTCTGGCGTACTACCGGATTGACAAATTCAATTTGATTCAATGAATAATTTATATTATGTCGCACACACCATTTCCAGTGTATATATGTTTGCTTTTCAATCAGGTATCGATTATCACCTGAAACGTATATTGCTATATAAATATTTTCACCAAAGAAAACGAATTACGTGATTTGCACTTTTGCAGATTCCTTCCTATTTTCTTCTTAGTTCAATTCTTTATAACTTAAAAAAAAATGTTACATTCTCAGGTACTTATCGTCAAGTGCATTTAAAATACGCGGTCAAAGTGATATTTGCAAGTACTTATTATATTTAACATAGATGACACTTACCGCAGATTATAATTTTATTAATATTGCTTACAGTGGCAAACGATATTCATTATTTAATATAAATTAAATTATAATAACAAACGGTAAGTGGCTTCGATTTAAAATACAATTAACAGTAAGTGTCACGAACTTAAATTATAGCAGACGGTAAGTGTCATGGTTTTAGAAAAATGACGGTAACTACCTGTGTTTCAACTTGTCGTTGACGGTAAGTGCTGCCTATTGAATGTATCATTTACAGTAAGTGTCATGGTTTTAGAAAAATGACGGTAACTACCTGTGTTTAAAGTTATGGTTGACGGTAAGTGCTGCCTACTATTGAATGTATCATTAACAGTAAGTGTCATGGGTTTAGAAAAATGACGGGTTTAGAAAAATGACGGTAACTACCTGTGTTTAAAGTTGTCCTTCACGGTAAGTGCTGCCTTTTGAATGTATCATTAACAGTAAGTGTCATGGGTTTAGAAAAATGACGGTTTAGAAATATGACGGTAACTACCTGTGTTTAAAGGTGTCGTTGACGGTAAGTGCTGCCTATTGAATGTATCATTAGCAGTAAGTGTCATGGGTTTAGAAAAATGACGGTAACCACCTGTGTTTAAAGTTGTCGTTGACGGTAAGTGCTGCCTATTGAATGTATCATTTACAGTAAGTGTCATGGTTTTAGAAAAATGACGGTAACTACCTGTGTTTAAAGTTATGGTTGACGGTAAGTGCTGCCTATTGAATGTATCATCAACAGTAAGTTTCATAAGTTATATTTTTAGTTGACGGTAAGTGCCATCACTTACCGTCTTAAAAAAGTAATAAAGCATAAAAATAATAGAGGGGTGCAAGGGACAAAATGTAAGTACGTACCGCGAATCTGAACAAATGCTGGCGGCATTCCTTTAAGTAAATACTTGAAAACTCGTTTGGTTGGCTTGACCGCGAATCGAAGCACGCGTGTTAAACGCTCGAAAGCATCTCCTAAATTGGTCCTAACTCTCGTTCATGACAGCGCGTCGCGCGCTAAGTTATATACCAAAAGTGCTCGAGTTTCTATATGGGTGAAAAGACGACTCTTTAATGCGAGCAGTTTATATATATATACAACATTGAAACTCACAGAGAGCGCGCCGCAATTGAGTTGTACTTTGCGTATAAGAGACTATCAACTGCGCTCGCCATATATATATTTCCCCAAAAGAATTCCACACACGGAAACTTTCCTGATTCTCCATAATTTGAGAATCAAGGAAAAGTGATTTCTTGATTTGAAAGGTATTTGTTTGCTTTTTTTGTCAAGAAATTACTCAACAGGTGTTAACTTTATTTATTATGCGCACGGTCGCAAAAAAAAAGACAACTTGAAAAACTCGAACCATTTTTGTCTATATATATATACTGTATTTCCAACTGTTTTTTATTAATTAGTATTATATATGTATATATATCTTGTCTCTTCTAATTAGTCATCAGTCGTGTCGTTACATCAATTCGACATTTCACATAAGTTGATTTATTTGAATAATTATATAGAGCTTTTTGGGGTGAAACTACACACATACCTGAAACTTGTTTTCACTTAATCGTCCGTCTAAATGATGTTTTTTCAATGTTAAAAATTTACAAATTCGCATTTAATTATTATAACAAATTGCTTAATTAATGTTGAACTTTTTTTCTGATTTGCGTAATTTAATTGGTAATAAATTAAAATAGTGTAAATATATGTCGGACGTCCGACATTGAGAATGTTTCACTTTTGAGCACATATATCAATTTTTCATTATTATATTTATGATGATAAATTATTTCTACTTTTATTTTTTTATAGATGTAATATTTAAAACTGACTATAATTCACTAAGAACCCTATCGTCTGCCATTCTCTCCCTCTTCTGGATGGGCCCTAATGCCCCAGGACTTGATTTTTTAAATACTTGTCGTAAAAATAGTGAATACATATTCAAGTAGTAAATTCAGTCTATAGTCAGACACACTTCAAAATCTATACAAATTTATTTGATATTAATTTGATGATAATTTTGAAAATATTTTGAAAAAACTATCGATTAACTATCGTTAATCGATTATTTATCGAAATTGAATAATAATTTTATCCGGGTAATATAAATTGACATTTTTTGATCGTCCATTTGTTGAAATTTATTAGTATATAGAAAAAGGGCGTAAATGTTGAGAGAGAGAGAGAGAGAAAGAAAGAGTGATGAACAAGTTGGGGTAACTGGCAGTCCAAAAGGGGATGTATATTCTGGCACAGAGTCCAAGAAATGGCTGCCAGGGTTGAATCAGTGACATCGAGAGGTATGGGTAAAAGGGAGAGGTTCTCTAGTATCGATTTTGAAGCCGCTCTGCGGCAAGAACGACCGAGCCATTGCGCCGCATAGTTTCTCCAACACTGCTCAAATTTACTATATATAAACCACTCTAAATTTTTATTTAGAGCACAGAAAAAATTTATTTTACTTCAAAAATTATAGTTCAAGTTTCCGATTCAATTTCTAATTTGCTAAAAGTTATAAATTTTCTAACTTTCAGTTTAAATTGTTGGAAAATTCAATTACATAGTTTCCACAAATACAGACACAAGTAGCACGTAATATTACTGTAATATTACTGTGATGTTACATGTAATATTACTAATATTACATGTAATATCACAGTAATATTACAGTAATATTACGTGCTACTTGGGGATCGACACTTTAAATGGAAGAATGTCAAAAAGCTCGAAATTAAATTGGGTCGAAACTTTTTTAGCTATTAGAGTTTCGTCTCTATGTTGTTTGT